>PVLA01001475.1:316427-355194 GCA_004027455.1 Hydrochoerus hydrochaeris | reverse complement strand
CTGCATTGCACCCAGGTCATCCTATCAAAAACCAGCTCAAGGGTTTATGAGCAGTCCACATGCAGAGCTGTCCTGTTGGCATGTTCTGGAATCTTGTCACGCCTCCTTTCTGATGGGTTCCGCTCCACTCCTATGGGACTCCGCCAGGTTCTGCACGGTGCCAACCCATTATGGCACTGACCCCCGAAACAACAACATGTCTCTTCTACATTAATTCCCTTGTCCTTTGCTTAGTCCCAAAATATGAACGTCCTGCCTTCCTTTCGCGCATGCGCCAAAGGTCCTCCAAGCCCCTCCTGACACCTGACACCGTCCACTCAGGCAGTCTCCACCCCTGTCCCGATCGCATCCAGGTGCCTCCCCAGCCTCGCCCGTAGCGTCTCCCGCAGTCTCCAGCAACCCTCCTACCCCGGCAATAAAGGGTTTTACTTATGTCTGTGCCTCTCAATTGCGCCAAAAAACAAAAACAAAAACCCTTAACTTTCCCAGCAAGATTTGGCCACTCCCTAACTTCCTGTCTTATGAAGGAACCCTCAGATTTAGTCTGGTGGCATGCCTAGTCTGGAAAATGAGTCAGGCAGCTAGCTAGGGGCAGGCTCGGAGCCAGAGTGGGGTGAGCAGCGACACTGATAAAATGAAGAACAGGCAGTGAGCAAACTCAGGCAGCTGGAAATGCAGCCCACTCCTTGTGAAAGGGGTACAGCCACTCCCTCCCAATTTTCCTGAATTTCAAGGAAATTATAACACAAATTAACCAATTTTTCCCCCTAAGATCCCAGTTTCTGGTAAATTTTACAAGCTGAATGGCTTGGTTAAAAGCCTGAGTTCCAATCGGTCGCTTTCGGTCGCTTTAAATCCAGAAAGCCACCTATGTCAGAGACACTAAACAAGCAATTCCTGTGCTATTTATCTGTAATTAGCTCTGGACAGTCGGGGGAGCATGTGGTTACCCCATTTGGGACCCCACCTGAAAATTAAGGAGCTATTCTCTTTCCCTTTATTTCTAATAAAAACTCTCCTAGCTCCCTCTTTTGATTTGTGACTTTGTTCCTAGGTGTTTATGGATCCTTGATCCTGGTACTGAGTCTGGGAAAGGAACAACACCTCAGCAAATCGGGAGGCAGGGAACAGCTTTACTTTACACTGGTGGTCCTGGCTGGAGTAACTTCCGACAAAAGCCAGGCACTGAGTGTTTGTGAGCCAGCATTTTTATATGAGGCATAAATAGGGGTTACAAAAGCAGGATAGGACAGCCTGGTAATTCTTCTGTTTAGCTGGCAAGGTGAGACCATCAGTTAAAGGGACAGATTAATGACCATCAGTTAGAAGACCAGATTGGTACAATCAAGCACCCAAATATTCGGTTATGCTCTCATGGTTACAGGGATCAAAAAGCAATTACAGAGCCATGAGACAGTTACAGATCTAGGCAGCTTTAAAGAGAACAAAGTTTTAAAATGAACAATTTTTCCTAATACAGTTTTCCCTTTCAGTACAAATGGTATCCACGGCTAATGATCCAGATGCATTTATGTTTACTAACTCATTTGAACAATTAGCTTAGATTATTTATGAGAATTAAAATATTAGACTAACAGAGTTTACATTTTAAGCTATATCTAACTTTTAACCAAAAGAAATAAAAAAACCAAAAGTTTTTGTATTTGAAATATAGAAACAGTATGTTACTGAGTTTTGGGGTGCTGGAGGTGGTTTCTAGGTTCTTTCTGTGCTGACCAAAGAATTGGTCAAGACCAGCACAAGCAGCAGGAAAGTCTTACTAAAAGCAGGAAGAGAAATAGGCTCTGCAGAGCAAGTTTGGGCCAAGTAAAAGTCGGAAAAGAAGCACCCTCTACAGCATGAGGGTGGGTCCCACACCTGACAGAACATAGTGACGAAAACTCAGTGTGTTCTGTGCTTCTGTGTCACCCACTCCTCTGGCTGGTATCAGGTACAGGCTGTCCTATCATAAACCTGGGTGAGCTCTCAGGAGAAGTCCACGTGCAGGGCTTTGGGGACTGTCCCGCCCATGCACTCTGAGATCTTGTCCCCTTCCTTTCCCAGACAGTTTTACTCATGCCCTACTTCCCTTGTCTCAAATGGACATTGTATCTTTTTGTGACAAAGACATGTTATCCCGAGTGACTAATAATTGAAGCAAAATATGCCAGTATCTTAAGGAATCTTGCTTTTGTTTTATGAACCTAAATTAACTATTTTTGAGCCATGTGAACCCAAGAGGTACAGAAACATACATATTAACCTAAATCATATATCTTTAGGTTAACAACTGTTAAGGATCTTATTTGTAGGTTTCATAAAAACCTTGAGCCCAGTAGTTTTTATTCTGTAATGTGCTAAGTGAGCTTAGTGACTCTTGAATATCTGCCTGGTAGATATTTGTGAAAGCTCAGAGTCAGAAGTCTGTAAGGGCCGTGGGTAAAGAAGTTGGAATTAGAGGCCAAAAGAAGGATCATTAACTACATCAGTTGCTTGGGGCTGATGAGACCCCTAGATACCTGAGGAGGGAATGGCAGGGAATAAAGGAAGACAAAAATTTAAGGTACAAGGGGGTCAAAGGAGAAACTTGTCTCTAGTAGAACAGCACAACAATCTCATGGTTGACCTGCTTCTATTAGCAAGCAAGTAGCACAGAGGGAGGGTACCATGCATTTCGTAGAACAGGAATGGGAGAGAATGAGTTGATAAGGAATAAGTTAACAACGAACCAGATTTTATTTATACCCACGTGCCTGTGTCTTAGCTACTGTCCTCAGCAGATGCCCTCTCACTTCAGGAAATCTGGGTTAGCAGTAATTCATAGCCAAGGTGCATGTGACCTTCCATATACCTCCCTGTTCCTGAAGCAAGATCTCACTGCCCGCAAGAATTCAGGGGCTTCAGTTGCAGAGTTGGGCCTCCCATAATCTACCACATGGCCTGGTCTCCAACAGTTCTCCCTTTTTGTTTTTGTAATTGCAGCAATGGAAACGGCATGACTTGAAGTTGAACAGCGTCTAAGCATTGTCTGGCTTGGGTTCCCGTGCGGCAGGCTAAAAGTAAACATATGAGACAGAAGCACGTGAATTTAATCATCAGTATAAAATCCAAAAATGAATTTTTGAATAGTTCTATGGATTAAACTGATCAAGAGTATCAGCAAATTTATTCCAATCTTAAACTTGCTTATCAAAACTTTGCATCTCCTGAGACATAAGATAGTACCTCCTTATGTGTGCCTCCAAGTCAGTACTTATATTACCATGCACAGTACCCTCTGTGTGCTTCTATATATGTTCTCAAGGATGGGTAGACTGGTTATACATAAGAGGAGTTATACAATAACAAGTGATAGGAAAATAACAAAGAAAAAAAAGAAAAGAAAAAGAAAATGACATCAGAGGCCCTGTAGTAACTGTGGGCTTTTTGATCTCCCATGCACAAAACAGTAGTCTCTAAAATGCTGATTTGTGATTGTAATTTTGCATCAATAGAACACTGCATGTTTCAGTCCTTGTCTACAGATCTGGTGCAATTATCTACAAAATGAGAAGTCTATATAGGATGAACAAGAGCTACAGACAATACAGCAACTGTAAAAATTAATAGTACCAAAGACACAATTTCCATAATGCTCAGTCCTAACACCTTTTTTGTTCAGTGCACAAGGTGATCAATTAGTGATTGCAATACATAAATAGCAGAAATATCAATCAGCCTACAGTTTCATAAGACTCATGGACTTCCAGACCCAAGACGTATGCCCCAGATCAGTGAAGCCTTATTTACTAAGGTGTTAGTTGATACATAATGGCTCAACATACGTTCTTTACGTGTAAATGAGGTAAGATTCCATTCACCAGTCCCATACAAGAAAACATAAGGGTCGTATGTACATATGGAAAGCCCTGTGGTTTTGTTTTTCCAAATTTGGGTAATGGAGGTATTATCAGTAAATTTATATAAAAGTCCTTTCCATTTTTCACCAACATAATAGGAATGGGCCAGTTTCCAAAATGTCCTCTGAAGGGTCCAAGGTTGCCATGAATGATGGCCTGCAGCAAGGGGGGACTGAGGCCAGACCCAGGATATGCAAGTTATCCCTCATTAATAGTGTACATGACAGGGGTACTTCTCCCATCATAACTGGTGTACTAACATCAATGGACCATATGCTAGGCCGACTGATTGTTGTCTCTTCCTTCTCATCTCCAACAAGGGCTCCAATCTATGAACTCAAATTTGTTTTAAGTATATTTTTTATCCTTTTTGTCCTAGGCAAGATGTCCGGGGGAATGGGCAGAATCATATGTGTCTCCCCAAGATGTATGTTATGCATATAGGGGAAAATCACATGTAAAGGAGTTAATTCCTTCCCTGAGATGTTAATAGACTCCATTTCCCATAACATTAATTGTTCTTTATAATGGACCATCCGAAACTGCAGGCAATAATTAGATTGTAAGAATCTATACTCAGTGCATAAGGGAGGGTATAAAAAGTGTGATGTTTAATTCAGAGTAATATTGAAATCTACAAATCCAGGGGCCATAATGGGTGCTAGAACCCAATCTAACTGATCATGATAAATCTCGGGGGGAAATCAGACCACGTAAGTGGTCGTAATAAAGGAAGATTAGGCACATAAGCCCAATGTTCTTTCCCTGACACAGCTTATACATACTGTAACAAGCAATGATGGCCATGAATATATTTTCTGGGATTTGCAGGAGACTCTATCATCACCAGACTTTCAGCCTCCTGGGCCATTTTTTCAACTTGCCCCCTCAACACCAGCCTTGTTGCTTGCGTGGTCATCAGAGTCTGAGGTGCTTCCCCCAGGGTCATCCTCGGACGGCTTGCACTGTTGGGCCTGGTGGCAGCTGACTTCACCACGGATTTGGAGGTCTCCTCTCTCCAAAGTCGGACATTTTGGGATAACACCCACTGCAGTGTTCCATTGTCTGTTCCCATGTTATTAACTACGCTGGGCCGCCCTGCTTTTCTTGTTTAGCTGTCCTTCCACAGGACTTGAGCTCCAAGCTTGCTTGTCAATTTTTCCTTTTGCCAATGAAGTTCTGATGGAGTGTATTTACTTTCTACAGACATGTTTAAAAAATTTAAGGCAAAGGTAGCAAGATCTCATTGTGCCCGTGGAGGTTGCCATATATTTTGTTTTGTTTTGTTTGTGTGACTGTGTTTGTAGCCTTTAGGAGCATAAGAATAATTTTGTCACTGAGGCACATAAACATAGGTCTGTTAGACCTGTGTTTATCCTTCAGAATATTTCTATTGGAGAATTATTGGTTTTAATTTTATGAATTTTATTATATTAAATAGATTGAGTGTTCATTAAAAAGCATCACAAATTTCAACATTGAATGATTTTGTACAAAATCTAAAAAAGAATATCAGAAATAAATTCCCATATGAACTACAATGAAAATTCCAATAGTACCCTACAAAAAATAATCTTTACTTCAATTATCATACCTAAAGCAATCTGCACTCACGGCAGCAGCACATTCCATATACCATCATAGCACACACTGACAGCACGTGTCTGTTACTTCCCTGGCCTTTTTTCGGGACATACTTGACATTTCAGCAGTCTTGCTGTTTTTTCAGGAGATTCTTACTACATTATACTGTGTGTACTTAACAGGAACATAAAACGTCAACAAAATAAATTATTAAATTCTTATTATGTATTGTATGTTTAGAATAGACAACATTTTTCACATCAGCTGTGTACTTCCTTACAAAACCTAAAACATAATGTGAGAAATAAGTTTCTAGGTGAACTACAAGGTAAACATACACAGAACTCTACTACCAAGATAAGCTTTGGATCCAGCATCACCCCCAAGGCAGTCTTCACACGTGACAACTGCACGTTCCACGCATATGTCTCACTTACACTGACAGCACATGTGCTTAGCTTGCCTTTCCTATGTGGCAGTCTTGTCACTTCTTTTCTCTTCATGTTTTGTCAGGAGCATCCAACTATACTGTACAACATTCACTTGGCTTGGAAATAAGATGTCCATAAGATAAAATATAATATCAACTATGTAATGAGTACTTAGAATAAACATCAACATTTTCACATCAGCTGTTTACTTCCTTACAAAACCCAACAGATAACATCAGAAATAAAAACCTCTGTGAACCTCAGTGTAAACACAAACAAAATCTGCCACAGAAATTAGCTTTGCTTCAACTGTCACCCTCATGACATTCTTCACACATGACAACTTCATGTTTCATACAGTATCATGCTTGTACTGATAACATGTATGTATGTTTTTTTCCCCATTCTTTCTTGTAGGACACAGCTGACATCTTTTTTGTTTTTCTGTTGTCATAGCAGCTCTTTGTGGTGTTGCACCTGCCTTTTCACCTGTCAGATTACCAGTGTGCTACACAATATTTTTGAGTTCTCTGGGCAGAAACACTTTTTTTTCCACTGCTATAAATTATCTATTAGGAGCTCCAGCCCCCAATCTTCTACAAATAAGGACCTGATGACTGAGTTCCAGGATAAATGTCTAAATTGAAAGCATAATAAGTCTTCACATCTACAAGGGAATACATTTTTATGTCATATTTTAACCCATCACTTTTCCATGTCTTTTATATTCCTGCAATAACCATAAGAAATCTGTACTAAGTACAGCAGACCCGTGAATGCTTTCAGTTCAGTTAGTGAGGTGTCATAATAAAACAAAATTTATTATGGTTATTGGTGCATACAGAATGTTTTATTTGCATTTCAGCCTTTGTGTATTTCACAGCATTTTGTAACATTTCACCTGTTACAATTTCCGTCATTGAATGGCAGTGCTGACAGTCTGTCTAATACATTTCATCTCTGCCAAGACCTTCGCTATATTTTTGGACCTAGGTCAAACATTGGATCTTCCCATTGATTGTATGGCCACTTTGCAGTGTTTTAACTAGTCAAATATGTACTCCCATTGCTGTTTCCTTTGTCATATGCATTCTCTGTGTCTGTATCAGTTGATTCTTGCTCCATTTCACTGTCACAGGAACTTTGGCTCACATGATGAACATCAAAGTCATGATGATCATAACTTACACCACTCTTCTGTTATGAAAGCATATATTTTACCATAACAGATCTTCATCATCTATGCCTGAGCAATCTGATGATTCACTTTTAACCTCCTCCAAAACTTGCAAATCTGTTTTTTTTACGTGCCATTGTACAGAACTGGGCTACTTGTATGAGAAATATCAAAAGAAATATTTTAAAAACAAATCCTGGAATGTTGTGGGTCTATTGGATCCTTTGTGATGCTCTGATAAACATTACACAAGACCAGTTAGGTGGAGCATAAAAGTGGATCCAAATCCTGTTTTGATGCTTTTGCACATGTTTACACACCTTGCCATTCATCATACCAAGTGGGTGAACATGTAGATTGCTTTATGTATCACTCAAGTAAAAGTACCGAAATGCACAGTCTGCTACTATTATGTTAAAGAAAAAATTTACAGTGGAAAACTAAGAGATGTGTCCACTGGACCCAGACTTACGCTTTCATTAAAAAAGTTATGCACACTCCACTCTGCCTTGGCCCTGAAGCTTATAAGGGATGACTGTAAGATGTTCAATATGCCACAGTGGCAAGAAAGAAATAAGGTTTTTGTGATGTGTGAGGACCTACTATCAGTTTTATTGTACATAGAATTTCCATCACCATCTTTTTGTTTCCATGGCAGGTGGCATAAATCATGTGAGAATAAGTATGTACAAAGATGTGAATACATTGTAATGACCTAAAGCCTCACGCAGTCATGGCAGTGGGCATCCAGAATTTTTTATTGATTCATGGTCCAGTGCTGGAATGAAGGGTGTGAGTTCTACATCTGTCCTAAGTCAGGTAGTCTACATACAATATAAAGGACAGCAAGCTCCCCTCTGTTTGCTTTTCCTGTCTTCTGCCACCATGAACTTGTCCTTCTGCCATGTGCCATTCTGCTCTGGAATTAGCTGATTACAGACTGAAACATCTACAGATTGTGAGCTAAATAGACTTTTTCTTGTTTAACTTTGAGTGTTGAATATTTTGTCTCAGCAATGAGAGAAAAATAACTAAGACATAGGGTAACATCCATTTTCCAAATTTTTTTTTATTATTTTTATTTTGAAAAGAATTAAACCGAATTAGAAAAAACAAAATGGGGTCATTCAAAACAAAAGGATGGACATAGTACATGGTTTAAAACCACAATACAAGGTGATCTACAATGGTTACCATGATGTCTCCTGTTATCTTCAACAGAATTGCCCATATTGTCAGGCACAATAAAATTGCATATAGCAGCATAGAGCAAAATAAATAAAAACAAAACATTGGAGACATTATAGGACTTCAAAAGAGGGTAATAATCAAACCAGAATGGTATCATAGTGAATCTTACTATCTTCAGAGTAGTTGCTTATATTCTCAGACTTGATACTATCAAACTAACAGATTCGAATGAAGTCAGTCAAGACAAGACAGTGATCAAATAGAATAGATTCAAATAAAATCAGTCAAAACAAGACAGTGAAAGCTATACAGGGATTCAAATTAAGTTAATAGGACATTTTCCAAATTTGAACTACCAATGATCAACCTGTTAGTTATTAGAGGTTAAAGATTCTAGTAAATTCAAATGAAGCCTAATGTGTCTAATATAAATAGTAAAAGAGGGATTTTGAATCATCCATTGCAACTTGAGAAACAGTATTGTAGTGGGAGCAGTGAGTTCAACTTGTATAATTTCATCTAGATATCAAAATATAAAATGTGAAAATAAAGTATTCCCAGAGGACTGTTACTTCTATGAACTATGGTTAGTTTACTAGTTGTATCCCTGCAGAATGTTAACAGACAACAGTTTTATACTTTACAGAGAAAACTTGAGATCAAGAAACACACATAGTATTTTAGCATGACAATCATGAAGACATTATTTTTGTAACACACTTAAGATTATGTCAAATCCGATGGCAGGAGCAGCTATTTCAAAGATGGTAAGGTATATTACAGTTAGCAATTTTGGATTTGCTATTGGCTTGTTTCAAAGTCCTTTATTGCATTCACTGTCTTGTTTTTATTGTTTCTATTATATTCTATTCTGTTTGATTTTTACTATGTCTGAAGTTATCTGTAGCTATTTTGAAGACATCAAAAGCCATTATGGTAACTATTGTTGATTTCATAATGTTTTTAGGCCCGTATCTCTTACATTGGTTTGTTTGACTGGTTTTATTCTGTTTTATCCTCTTTAAAATAATAAAAAAGAGAGAGAAAAGTTTATTTTGGCCAGAGTATGCTGCCAAGAGAAAGGCAGGCAAGTTTCCAAGAGAAGAATCGTGCAGTCAGGGTGAGAGTTGGGGATCTGAGGATATGGTAAAAATGGTCTAGGCATCAATGTGATTATCCTAAGGATGTCTTTCTCCTGAAGTATTTGCACCTTGCAGATTTTCATAGAGAACCTGTGCTGTGTTTATTATTATTATTTCCAGTCTCAATTTTGACAAGACCATTTCCTCAGGCCTTCAGCTTTAGATAAGAAGGTGATGGGGTCTGTACATACCTTTTAGATGGGATGCCTAGGGACTCTTTGGGAAAGTGAATGCACTTTATATCAAAAGGTCTATTGCTTTTTATGGTCACCTGCTGAGAGTGGAGTGTCTTTTACCAGAGTCCATGATTTACAGATTGTTAAAACAAGATTTTGGTTGTTAAGGGTGTTGAACTCTACTGCCAATGGGAAGTCACTGCAGGGTGGGACTGTGTATTCCTCAGCCCTTTTGTCTCAGTCCTTCCCTAGGATATATCTCCTTTCAAGAGAGCATGGGTTTGGCTCTGCTCCTCCAAGGTATAGCTGCTCTAGGACAGCCCTGGGTGTGGCCTGCAGTCATCCAGCAGGCCTGCATTTAGAAAGGACCAATGGCCAGCTATGCAGAAGAATGTTCCTCATCACATTGCTACTGAAAGATTGGCTTGGTGTTTCATTTAATTCAAGAATGAAATTGTGGACAGAAGAGGAAAGCTGTAAACAGGAAAGTTTACTAAGAAAGTCAACAGACAAAGTAAACCCTCCCATGGGGAGGGGACCTAAAAGGGTTCCCAAAGATGGTTCTTTGGGTGTTCTTGTGAGTAAGCAGAGCACTGGAGCTTACCATCAGAAGGGTACCTACCACAAGGGGACCCACTGGGTTAAACTGACCAATTAGGGCTTGGGGCCTAGCACAAATTTTAACATTCAAGTTGCTCAGCATTCCTATATTGCCCAGATTCAGGGAAAGGTTGTTTGTTCTGTGCAGTTCATTCCACTTGCCTAATTCCTCCCCAGCCTCATAGCCCTAACTGTTTGCCCGTATCCTAACTCTGATCACCATGGAGCTCACAGAACAAAAAACTTCATTCTCTAACAATTCTATTTGTAGTTCAGATAATATTTTCATCTCTTCCTGCCTAATTCTTGTGTCTCTCTTTGGGTTGCTGTTTTGGAAACAACACACAGAGTCTAATTTAAGAGGCAAAACAATCTTAGATGATGTGTCAACTGAGCCTAAATTCAGGTCTTTGGCTTTGGTGAACATAGCTTGCATGGAGTTACAAATTTGGTGCTCACAGAGTTGGGTGGCCTGGTACTCCTGTGTAGCTGCTTTAAATAGAGCCAGGATAGTTCATTTGCTTGTTTCTTTGTTAACAGGCATAAGTCTTGCTTGTTGCCAGCCACTTTGGCTTTAGTGAGCAGGGAAAGCTGAAGAAATATATCAATTACAGGGAAGAACAATTCTGTTTATCTTTTAGGTACATGTAGATTGATTAAATAGGGATTTTCCTCCCCCACTTTTTACAGAGCTTTTCTGCCAGGGCTGCAATCATAGCCTTTAAACTGTGACTGTAGGGAACTAGTATGTGTGTTACTGGGTAGCTCCTTCAAAAAGTGGCTCACCAATTAATTGTCACCAGGCTTTGTGGTGCTCTTGTTTCCTTCTGGAGCTAGCTTCCAGGTTCTTTCCATCTCAAACAAACAATTGGATAAAACAAATTTAAACACAAGCAAAAAAGTTAAGTAAAGGCTTATTTGAAAATGTAAAAATGAAGAGTAAGGGAGAAACTGGCTCTGCAGAAATAGCTTAGGCTGAGTAAAAGAAGAAAAAGCAAGATAACAGTACAACCTGGAGGACACAGGGTGGGCTACTGTCAGGAAAGCCATGATTCGGAGCTCTTCATAGTGTCTCTGTCCTTTTATGCTCTCCAAATGTCAAGGAAACTATTAGGACTTCTACATATAGGTCCTGAGATGTGATGCTGGGATCCCACATCTCAGGTTGATGTCAGGGCTGGGCCATCCTATTGAAACCTGCTCGAATTCTCATGAGAAATCCATGTGCAGGGCCTGGGAATAGTTCTGTGCATGTGTTCCAGGATCTTGTCATTAACAAGTCACACATACTTTCCCAGCCATTTTGCCATGCTCTAACTCCTGTCTGATGTATAGAGACCACCTTTAATCATTGGTGTCTCTTAACCAAGGAAGTGAAAGACTTGCGTATGGGAAACTATACGCATCACTGAAAGAAAAAAAATGACATCTTCCAACGGAAAGACATTCTGTGTTCATGGATTTCAAGCAGTTAATATTGCTTAGAATGACAGTCCTGCTAAGCAATGATAGGGTGGAGTGTGAACTTGATTAGCTTAAGAGCTGCACAGGGACTGAAGGACCACACTCCTTTTCATAAATATTTTATTAATGTATGGTTTCAGTACATACAGTTTATAAACATCTTGGAGAGTGAGTACAAGTACATAACACAGTTTGGTTCTTTTTTAATCTCTTTCACACCTTCTTCCCTCTTCTTCTAAAGCCCTTTTTTCCCATTTTCATTCTTGTTGATATTGTTAATCTTATCTCATGTTTATGACATATAATGTTTACATTCACTGAGGTTATTAGATTCCTGTGCATGACATATCTTTATTCTTATTTCTTCTACCCCTCACATTCTCCCCTCACCCTAGGGTGTAGACTTGCTAAGCTTTTTAGTTAAACTTTTAAAAGTCTCAAGTTGACACACTCAATCAACCACTACAATCCACCCCTTGTCAACTTGGCAATCAGAAACATTTCTTTAAACCAGTCTCCAGATACAAAGATATACATATAATTATGCCTAACATGTTATAACTCTCCTGTGTGCAAACAGAAATGCACTAATTCCCTCACCAAAATAGAATGTAAGGGTTTTTTTTGTTTGATATATACTCTTATTATGTCATACCTTCAATATTATAACATAGATTTAACAATTCTTAAGAATCAGTATTAAGTCCATCAGCATTATATTAGCACCATATTAGGGGAGAAATAGTACAACTACAATCCTCTTTTCTGTAGCTGACCATGGGGTCAGGGTAATAGCTAGTATTTAGAACCACCTTCTTCCACTACCCACTCTGTATTCCCTTGGCCTTCAGCAACCACCTCAGCAGGTCCTGGTTCTCTCCCTGTGGAGTGACCCACACCTTCATTCCTCAAAGCTCTGGACCATTTCTTATCCTGCTTGTATTAGGTTGTTGTAGTTTTCCATTGACTTTAATAACAAGGCATGGTAGTACTAGAAAACAAGAATCTCCTGCAGTTCAGATACACTCTTCCCTTCAGGTGAAAGACTTCGGTTTATTTTTCCATTATCCTGCTCTTCTAACAACCATGTTTTCCTCTGTTTAATCCTTGCAACCCAGAGTTCCAGTAAAGCTTTTTTTCTGGCCAAATGTTTCAAATCACTCTACTGTCTCTGCTCTTAATTTCAAACACAGATCTAACCCAAAGCTCTCAACAGTAACCACGCTACCATCCCAACTGTAGACTGCACTAAATTTTTTCTGCCACCTAGGTAATATCTGTAAACACAAGCAAAATGCAGACCAACTTTCAGCCAAAACACAATATACTACTTGGAAACCAGCAGCCAATACAGTCCTTCTCAGTAGAAGCCTCCTGAGCTTCATCTTAACCAGTAGCATTTCCATCAGTACTCTGATTTTCCAGGCTCCGACCAGAGTTTCCAATATAGTTTACAGCATACAAGGGCTGTCTTTTTGGACAGTCTCTCAAAATCTTTCCAAATTAATTCCTGAGGCTCTTAAGCCACATGACCAGGCAACATCACAGCAATGACTCCACTTTCCTGGTACCAATTTTGTTGTAGTCCAGGATTGCAATGAAAACAATTATATTACAGGACACAATTTATAGTATTATTTTATAATGGTCACCCAAAGAGTGCAGGAAATCTGTCTGCATACTAAGACCCAAAGAATCCAGCTGAGGGCCTGGATCCCATGATCTGTGCTGGAAAGGCCCAAAAATCAGTGGTGGAAACTAGAAAGTCTGTGCCAGTGGGATGAAGGATCTGTACCGGTAGTTTGAGGGTTCTGCACTGGAGATAGGAAATGATGCTCAAAGCACCAGGGCTCCCCCAAAAAGTACCACAGCCATCCTTAGCGATGACAAGATCCCGAGCTCCTCCAACAGCTGAGTTCCTATCAGGAAAGAAGCTCAACAAGCTCCTCTAGAAAACCAATGGCAACAGGAGAACCAACAAAACCAGGAGAACCAATACCACCTTGGAGAACCAACAACACTTACTTCTTCCTCTCCAGTTCTCCCTTTTATGTTGACAGCAATCTTCAGGTGGGCCATCCACCCTCAGCACCATGCTGATTCAGTTCAGCTGGATGTCAAGCTGACCACCAGTTGCTAATCCACCACACCTTTATTCTGCTCCAATGATCCATGTGTGTGTTTTGTTTCAGCACTGTGCCATTTTAATCAGTGTTTTGTAGTATGGATTGAAGTCAAGGATTGTGCAGCACATTTCTATGTATCTGAGCGTCATGGATGGTAGCCTTGGGGTCTCTATGAGGTCCTCACCCCTCCCCCTATGATCCTCTTTTCCCTGCTCTGTTTCCTGGCCACTAAAAAGATTAAGGAGCTTTGCTCCACCATGCCCTACCATCATGACATTTCGGCCTTGGATCCACTGACTATATACTGAATTTCCAGAAACTAAACCAGATTAAATTACTGTTCCTTTAATATGTGGGTATCAGGTGTTGTGTGCCAGCACTGGGAAAGCTAACTAATGCAGAAAGTTGGTACCAACAATGGGCCATTGATGGGACTGAACCTGGCCATGTGGTTCAGAAGCCTTTGAACTGGTGTGTGTGTGGGGTTTGGAGGTATAGGCTGAGGCAGGAGGAACATAAAGTGGAAGCCAGCCTTTCAAAATAAAATGAAAAGGCTGATAATGCAAGGCACCAGTCCATAACATCCTGGGTTTGGTCCTCAGTAGAGAAAAAAAATTAACTCAAAGTGGATCAAAACCTAAAAGACTAAACAACAAAGCTCTTAACAGGGAACCCAAGCTGAATTTGAGTGCTCTTGACTTCTTTCAAAGATGACCTCTTAAGTAGTAGTTCATCTATCAGCGATTCCTAGAGAGGGAAAAAAATGAACATAGTACAATTGTTATATTTCCAATCCCAGGAAACCCCCAAAGCTGAAAGTGTGCCACTGAGGAGCAGATAAACTTCAACCATGATGTCAGGCTTGTTGGGCCTGAGACAGGAGATTAGGGCATGGCAAAATGGCTGGGCAATTGGACATGACCTGTAAATCATGGAGATGTGTCAATCACAGCTAGAACACAGGTGCACAACAGCTTCTGAGTCCTGCATAGGATGGCTCAGACCTGACCTCAGAACGGCAGTACAAAAGACCTCAGCTGTTAAGCGCAGGTCTTCTGTGACCCTCTGCACCAACCTACTCTGTGCTCTGCAGAGCATGCTTCTACTTTAAATGGCCCATACTCACTCTGCAGAGTACACTCTTTAACTACCTTTACTTTTGATCCTACCTTCAATACCTTTGACAAATATAAAGGCTCTGCATTCTTTGAACAGGATAGTAAGAGGCTGGGGGGGGGGTACCCTGGGCACTCTAGCATTCTATCACACTTTTGGCAAGCCAGCCAGGAGGTAGGAGCAAACCATCACAATCTAGAGAGGCAACAGGACATGGAGCAGGGACCCAGTGTGCCTAGAGCTACAGTTGCTCTGCTCAGGTCCCACTGCAGAGCCCAGCCAAGTGTGCACCTCCACCCAAGCCCCACACTGGGCTGGGGAACATGCCCTTGTTGTGTCAGCCAGGGCACACTCACAAACCCTCCCTGGGATGGGGAGAGCAGCCCCAAGTGCTCTTGGGGCTCTGGAAGGAGGCTTTGTGCTTGGGCACTGGTTTTGGCTGGCTGGCTGGGTGCTCTGATGAAGGAGTCCAGTCCCAGCACTTCCGGGAAGGTGGTGTGAGGCCAGTGGGTTGAGGGTGATGGAACCAAGTCAGGTGCTGCACCAGATTCCCTTGCCAAGCTTGTCCACATTCCCTGTGTGCTGGCCAGGCTTAGGGGGTGTCCACAGAGTGCCCCCAAAGAAGGCAGAAGGTGATCACTTTAAGGCTTGTCCTACACGGAAGCCTGTGCAGCAAGGCTGGCTGGATGCTTCTTGTGCGGTCCAAAGCAATGGCAAGTAAGTGGTGCCATCAGTGTGAGCAGCCCAGGCTCCCTACCAGTGACCTCTAGGTCTTTAGTGCTGGCCACCTGGATGGGAGCCACAGTGGCTTCCTGCCCAGCAGCACTGCTGCTTCCCTTGGGGATTGAGCAGGGCCACTGGTGTCAGGCAGGTGGGCGCCACAATCACTTCCCACCCAGCAGCTCCCCTGCTTCCCTTGGGGGTAGATATCTCTTCTGCCTGCCTCTTGATTCCCCCTTGCCACCTGAGCAAGCTTGCCAAAGGGGGAAGGAAGTGCCACATCAATGAGGGGGAGGGTTGGAGGAATGGATATTTCCCCTGCCAGCTTCTCACTTTCTACTTGCAGGGGACTGCATTCTGCAACCCAGTGGACCAGAACTGGAGTGGGGCCAGGGTCAGGGTGCCTAATGAATGTGACCTGCAGTTCATGCTAGGGCAGCAGCTCAAGCAGCTGCCACTACCCATGAGGCAAGAGTGCGCAGACACAGGGCCCTGAGTCTGGGCCCCCAGGGGTAACCGAATTGAGGGAGGCACCCCTCCCCCATTGCCAGTCCTAGAACCACAGCTGCTGCACCTGTGTGCTCTCAGGGACATTCTGCCCACCACCAGTTCCCACCAACTCTTGACCCGCTGTTTATACCGGCAGACTAGGAGGAGGGGGCAGCTCAGAAGGCACAGCCATGGGCACCCATCTGGCCTTGGTGATTGGTGCATTGCTGGTGTCCTCGGCCTGGGAGGAGCGGCACTTACGGTGGTGTCCTCCACTGCCCTGCAGGTTGGAGGCTTTCTGAGAGCCTGTGACACCTGCAGCTTTCTGTGAATAACAGTGGCAAAAGATTTCGTTAAAAAACCCTTGATATTCATGGAAAAGTTTACAGTTTTCTGCAAAAATACGAGATGATTGTTTTTGACCTGTTGTCCAAAGATGAAACCCAGGTAATTTGTGTCAGCATATCTCAGGTGGATCCTACCAAGCTGGTCTTACTTTGCTAATTTAGGTGCTGCCCCCTCTGCTGTGCCCTCCATTCTTGTCCCCTTGAGAACCAAACTGAAGCCTGTACCTTTTGTAGCTACTGTGGTACAATTTGTCTTTGAATGACTCAAATAGTGGTAATTTAGAGTATATGTGATTTTCAAATATGTAAATCTTAACCTCCACTTTGTGTAAGTTTTTAAATATCATATCATCCATTTTACATTTGCTTTACCTTTCATCACCTGTAGCTTCAGAACAACAGCAAATTTGTGCATAGAATTGAACTCTTACTGCAAAAATATTTAGTCCTATCTATTTAATCAGATCTTCTTTTGGGAGGATTTGATGGGAGTCACTGACAAGCCTCAGGAAACCCAAAGATGTTAACAGTATTTTGAAAAGTTGCTGCAGAGTCCTTTGGTCCTATTTTTTGTTAATTTCTTTCAGTTTGAAGGTATGAAGTGGGGTTTAAAGAACCAGTTTTTGTTTTTAAAAATCCATTTAAATGCTAAACATCTTTCTAGCCTTTGAAGTGCCTCCCATTACTGAGGTTAACGAGTACATATAATAGTTTTTTAAAAGTTAGTATTTTATAAGCACAGACAATTTTAATGGTAACTTTTGTATCTTACAAAGAGAAATAAATTGCAGTTTGGGAACACAAAGCTACTGAATAAATCCTGTGGCCTCTCGGCTTTCCCACCCTGATAGATAGGAGCTAAATCCTCCACTTTCAGGGACTTTTTCTTATTTCAGAAATTCAAGTCATTGAAAGCAGGAGCCTGAGGCCCTGAGTAAAACAAAGGGATAATGATAAAGATGAACTCAACTCACTGGGAGTATACTGGACACTTAGAACTTTTTAAGGTTTTTTTTTTCTCTCTCTCTCTCTCTCTCCCCGTTCTCTTAAAAGCTAAAAAAAAAAAAGTTTCTATCTCTACTGCCTTAAACCAAATATCAAAGTATTATAAAGATAACTATAAGGATATTGTTTCTCAGGTGGTGTTATGGTTTGTGTCTGGGTGGCCCCCCCAAGCTTCATGCAGTCATGGAAGCAGCGGAGTCTAGCATTTCTGATTGGTTCATTGTCCAGCACTGGGATTAGTGGTGTGAGTGCTGCATCCACCCAGGAGAGGGGAGCCAGCATACACTGTAAGGAAGGGAAGGAGGCATGCTTTTCCTTTTTTTGCCCTTTCACTCTTGCTATTTGTGGCCGCTATGAACAGTTGCCTCTCAGCCACACCACACTGCCTTGGAGCCAGCTGAGTATGGACTGAAACCTCCAAAAACTGTAAGATAAGTAAACCCTTCCTTCCTTCGTGTTGGGCCTCAGATATTTTGTCTCAACAATGAGAGAAAAATAACCAAGATAAGTGGCTAAGGGAGACCCTGGGGGCATCTCTCCAGATCCCTTAGGAGTCTGTAAGGGAGGTACTAAGGGTTCCACTCTTCACTATAGAGAATTCTAAGGAAAATAAAGAAAGAAAAATGAAAGAAGGCACAGGTACTGCCTCAGACAGAGATGTCTGTCTAGCACGTGTTTCACAAAGGAAGTCTTAGAAACCCATAGGTCCCCTCCTTGTGCGTGGAACACTATCGTATGAACCCCGAGGATCTAGGCGCCTGTCTCCACAGACCCCACAATGCAGTGTGGGAAATATCCCACATATCCCAGCCACCTCAGCATTAAACTCTATCCTTAAAAACTGGAAACAACGGGGTTGGGGATATAGTCCAGTGGCACAGTACCTGCCTGGCAAGTGCAAGGTCCTGAATTTGATTCCTGGTACCAAGGGAAAAACGACAACAACAACAACCTGGGAACAGTTTTACCTGAAGGAGTCACAGTAGGTTACAGGCTGTGGAGAGGACTAAGGAAAGGCAGCCTTTTGCTTTAGCTGGAGATGCCTGGCCAGTAGGACTGAGTCGCACAAGGGATGTCTTGGAAACTCAACAGGTCTCCTCCTCCTGCAGAGGATGCCATCTGAAAGACCTCAGACCTAGTTATCACTCTCCTCATAGGCCCCACACTAGCAGGAGCTCTAGGGATCCACCCTCGTCTTTAACAGCTTATCTTTATTGCTATACCGTTTGGATCCAGTATGAACTAGGAAATGAGAGATGGATATGAATGGCAGTTTAAATTGTGGTAGTATTTTTTTCAGTTAGATCGTGTTTGCAAAAGGCATGGATGGTGATGTGAAACCCCTTCTGTTCAGGCTCCTATGACTTCTTGTTTCTGGAAAAGCCCAAGAACTATGGTACTTAAAGAGTCCTCTGAGGAAGTGGATACTGATGTTTTTGATGGTCCTTTCCTCAGATGCCCACTCATCTCTCGGGAGGATATGGGTCTCTCCTGTCTGTCTCCACCTCTCCCTATGCCCCAGAGAGACCCAGGATTTTCAAAAGACCCTGGCAGGTTTGCAGATGGGCCTCTGGACCCCTATGACACAATTGATGGAGGCGCCCTTTTTCTGTAGGGATCAGCTGTAGGAATCTAGAGGAAGATGAAAGAGAAGGGCTAAGGGAAAAGAGACCAAAATGATAGCTGCTCCAACTGGCAATGATTTCAGCACAAGCAAGTCATCCAAAGAAAAGATCCACAGCTGGTCAAAGCCTGCCTTAAGTTTAAACAAACTTGGACACTGGACATGCAGCTGGGCCAAGCCACTGCCTGCACCCAGATGTGTGCGTCTGGCAACTGATGCTCCTGACTCATGGTGCTGGAGGATTCACTGCCCCCACCCCCAGACAGGGGCTGGGCCAGCCAAGACCCTCACTGTCTACTCTGATGAAGAGGACTGAAGGGTCCCCAGGGACCTATAATGTCCCTGTCCATGGACATATGTATCTCTCGTAGAAAATTCACAGGTGACCCTAATGTCATGGTCAAAAAGATTGAATGATTCCTTTTAACTCAACTTCTGGAAAACCTTCCTCTAAATCTCCCAATGTCACTGGAGACAAGGGGGGACCCAAGTCAGAGCTTCTTTACTCACCCTGTGACATGTCAAATCAAAGATCTGATACTACATGCCCATGCCTACAATCTACAAAGAAAAAAGCTTGCTAATTAATAAACAATAAAACTCCTAGAGACAGTCTAGCTTCCAAATCAAGTTGCTGGCATTCACTGCAAGGGACCTCAAAGGGACATGTCTAAACCTGCTTTGGGAAATAAAAAGGCTGACAATGAAGCAAGAGTGGGGGCCTTCCAGCCCCTCAGGACCCTAGCCTTACTCCCAGAACCCAAGAACTGTTTAAAGCAACTGCTCCTGCTTCAAGGGACATTGTAACAAACTATAAAAACCCTACATGGAAGCTGGGTATGGTGGTGCATGTCTATAATCCTAGCACTTGGGAGGCTGAGGCAGGAGGAGGATAGCTGAGAGTTCAAGACCAGCCTGGGCTACAAAGTGAGCTTAAGACCAGACTGAACTGCATAGTGAGACCTTGTCTCAAAAAGACAAAAAAATTAAAAAATAAATAAAATAAATAAACAAATACAAAACAAAAAACCTTACATGGGAAAGTTTCACTCAAATTTTCACAGGATTAGGCATAGCAGCAACCACCAGATGGGTCTACAAAGCTTGCACAATAACCCTGGTCCTCCCAGACCATGTCCTTTGCTAAAAGAAAAGCTGTCCTGGGAACCTCTGGAAGACCTGAGGTTTCTCTTCAAAAAGCAAGACCCCAGTTCTGCTCCAAGCACAGATGAGTAGAATCACCATAAATATGTGCTGGTAGTCTAACTTCCCTCCCTGCCTGCCCAGGAAGGTATGGAAAGCCAACCTGCTGCTGTTCATATTTGGGCTCTATGTCCCGGCCTAGCAGTACAGTTACTTTCCTGGCAACTCTAGCAAGCTTTTCCCCATTGAACAGACTCCACATATCCACACTTTTTTCTCATTCTCTCCTGAGAGGTTATTCTTAGCTCAAGTGGTGAGCCATAAGTACCCTAAGGTAGAGAGAATATAATCCCCAGTAGGTAAGACCTCCCCCGTTTCAGATGAGGTAGCCATGTGAAGACAGAGACATCCACATTCTCAGCAGCCCACACAAAATTATGGGATTTATGTCTTTCAGGGAATGAAGTAGGAGACCAGGGCATGGCAAATCAGCTGGACAACTGGGCCCGATCTGTCAGTCACTGAGACCTGTCAATCATGACCAGCACACACGGGCAGAACAGCTTCCAAACCCTGCCTGGAATGGCCCTGATCTGATGTAAGAATGAATGTATAAAAGACTCCCTCCTGCCCAGTAGAATGACTCTGCCTGTAATTTCAGCACTCAGGGGCCTGAGGCAGGAGGATCTTGGAAGTTCAAGGCAGGCCTGAGTTACAGAGTGAGACACTGCCTAAAAAAAGAAAAAAGAAACAAAACCAAACCAAAAAACCACCATTAAGCTCATGGCTGCTGTGACCATTTTCACTGACCTGTCCTGCAGTTTTTAGGACATACCTCTTTTCCTACCTTAACTGGCTCACACTTGCTCTACAAAGCACACTCCCCACTTTTACTTTTAATACTGACTTTAGTACCTTGAATAAATGTAAAATTTGTGCATTCTTTATTTCTCTTGTCCACTCTTTTTTTTTTTTTTTTTTTGAGACAGGGTCTTGTTTTATAGTTGAGGCTGGTCTTGAACTCACTATGTAACCCAGGCTGGCCTCAAACTTCCAAGCAATCCTCCTGCCTCAGCTTCCCATGCACTGGGAGTACAGCTGTGTACCACCATGCCTGGTTTGTCTTGCCTAATTCTTTGAACAGGATAATAAGAACATATAAGGGACCCCTGGGAACCCCAGCATAGAATAAGAGGCCTGCTGTCCTGAGTCTCCCATTACCTAGCACCAATAACTTGGTGTTAATGTGTGAATATTTGTGTCTAAACTCAGATTTAAACCTAAACCCCCATGTGATGACCTTAGGTGGTAAGGAATCTGGGAGCTAATTTAGATATGTTATGGTTTGTGTCTTGATGTCTCCCGAAAGCCTCATGTGGTCATGGGGAGCAGGTTTTTCTGAAGGTGACTGAATCTAGAGTTTGTGATTGGTTCATTGTCTAGTGCTGAGATTGGGAGGGTGAGTGCTACACCTGCCCTAGGGTGGGCAGCTTGCAGATGATATAAGGAAGAAAAAGAGGCCTGACCCCCTACTTTTGCTCTTGCTGTTTTTGCTGTCTTCTGCCCCCTTGAACTGTTGTCCCTCACCTCCCACCCTGCCTTGGAACCAGAGCGTTGGGTATTTTGTTTCAGTAATGAGAGAAAAGTAACCAACACAAGGTATAAGGCTGGATCCCTCCTGACTGAGACTAGTGCCCTTATGAAAGAGGCACCAGGGAACCTGACTTCCCTGACTTCAGGTGAGGGCACCGGGTAAAGGCTTCTGTGAAGAAGGGAGAGAGCCCTCCTCATACACTGCTGCTGCTGGAGCTCACACCATGGATGCATCAGCCTCCCAAACTCTTTGTTGGCCCCAAATGATCCAATCTAAATATCTGATAGGAGTCTGAACACCCTGATACTTGGCCAGACACATAACTCCCTGCCCTGGTTGTCTTGGGCTGCCTTAACAAAATGCCTCAGATAGAGCAGCTGATGCAAAACAAATTCATTATCTCGCACTTCTAGAAGCTATAAACCAGGACAATGCGCAGGCACGTTTATTTCCAGCCAGGGGCTTTCTTCGAGTCTTAAAGATCACTGCTTCTCACTGTGTCCTCTTATGGCTTCTCCTCTGCTGGTCCCTGGGATGTGGGGAGGTCCCTCAAATGTCTTTGTTATGGACCTTAATCCTGTCTGATGAGGGTTCTTATGATCTCTGCACCCTAATTACCTCCCAAAGGCTTACAAACAGTCATACTGGGGTCTAGGACTTTGACCCGGGAATTACAGAGGGACACATTTCAGGTTAGAATACTGGCAAAGGGTCTGCTGACATCTTCTCTAAAGTAAACAACAGCCTTTTCCCGGCAGAGGGGTCAGACGGGACTCAAGGGAGAAACAAAAGGTGTGATCAGGCCTGACCAGGACAAGCACCCACATTCCAAGGTGTCCTGCATACTATGTGGACCTCCTGAAGTGTATCCACGCAAACTTTACACCAAGTGCACATGAGCTCTCCTGAGCCCTACTGGACAACATGGGCTACCTTGGGTCCCAGTTATAGTGCTCTCCCTCCCACCCCACTTTCAAAATCCTGTCCTCACCTTTTTTAGCAGCACATCATAGCATTCGCTGTATTGTTCCAGCACCTCTTCCAGCTCCCGAGCTTGGGCTCTGAGTTCTTCTGCAAGCTCTGGCTTTGATTCATCCCTCAGTTGCTTCCAGTTCTTCCAGAGAGCAGTCATACCCTCGTTAAGAGACATGGAAGCGAAGGCCCTAACACTCATGCGGGCTATTTTTGCCACAGTCAGTACTTTACCCGAACTGGCCTTCTGTACCTGTGTTCTCGCTGGTGCTGAGACTTTACCAGCAGCCCGAGGATGCTTGGCAGAAGCACCTGAGTGTGGCTGTGCCTTGATAGGCCAAAGGGCCCGGATGCCCTTCTTGATAACCTGCAGGGCTTTCCCACACCTGTGCAGAGCCTGACCAGAAGCCGTGAGGTTGGATGACTGCTTTTCTTCTGCATCTCTGGGCTCTTGGTCACCCATAGGCACTTGGCTACTGGCCTGAGCACGGAGTTTTTTACTGTGAGATTTTTCTCTCAACTCCGTCACCATAGTCGTAACAACAGCTGCTGCTGACACACCTTTGCTTGCAGTTGAGAGTAGCAAGCTTGCACCTGCGGTGACAGGCACCAGGGCTAAACCCACCATGTTCGCCACTTCGGAGGCAACAGTGACAGAATTGGACACCATTTTGGACTTGGTAAATTTTTTGTGCATTTTGTCAGCATCCTCCGCAAAGGTGCGAAGCGTTGTGATATACTTTTCTTGTTCTTTTTTCCACTCAGGAAACTCTTCCAAAAATTTTATTTCTTCGGCTGTCAGATTTCCATCATATAAGTCTACGTCATCCTCAGGAATTGTGAAATCCTTCTCCCTGTGGGAATGAGTGAGGGAAAGGTTCGGCTTCAGCTTCCTGGGGGAAAAGGCCAACTCTTCAGCCAGCCTGTATGGCTCCTGATGTTCTGTCAGTCCCAACATTAAACCCTTCAGCAGCTCCTCAAAATGGCCCTGGAAAAGTCCCATCGGGTCACTGAGAAGTTTAATCTTTGGAGGCAGCTACTGGTTCCGAGTAGAGAAAGATGTGATAAGGGCATGTGGGTGTAGAAAGAACCATGGGAACAAGCTCAACCTTGGGCAAAGACATGAGGTGAGTAGATTTATCCTAAGGGATAAATTCTAGGATTGTACCCAAGAAAGACAGCACTGCTGTGGAGAGCAGCAGGGAATACTGAGAGGAAACTTGGGACAAATGGAGGGAAATGCAGGAGGAAGTAGAGGCCAGGTGATGGATAGAGGGTGAGAATTCTACTTGGCAAGGTGAGTCAGGGAGGACAGGGTCAGACTGTATAAAACATCCTCTACATTGGCACCCTTGGTGCTGGCTCCTATGGCACATTGAGAGGTCAAGATAAACTCTGACTGATATGGTGGGCATGGTCTTGGGCACTTGTCCAACTTTCTGTGGCACCAAGGGGAGTGGGACTGGTCCTTTGTGAAAGAGGCTTGGGACACAGAGTCCAGCCCCCAGCTAGGGAAACTAGCATTTCTTAGGTCTGAGTATTAAGGGGTCTTGCTCAGTTCAGTTGAGTCCCAAACTGTCCAAAGCTGTGTTGGAGAGAAGAGCCACCTTCCCTAGGGTTCTCCTCCTGCCCAGAGCTACTGGTACATTTATTTCCTTCTGGGACAGAGGCTGCTGGTGACACTGATATGTCCTGGTCCAGAGGATGAGACCATTGCTGTAAGGAGCCTGGGAGAGGATCAGAAACTCCTCATTTTCAATGGAGGGGTTGCCAGAGTAAAGGTGACCCACTCAGAGGAACATGTGAGTTCACAATGGAGCTCTGATGAAGGAGCAGGGCCCCACAAAGCCCAGTCTGTCTGCTGTTCCTGTCCTCTCCCTGATGACATCAAGTTTCCTCACTGATACCTAGTTGTGCCTCACTGTCCACAGATGAGAGTTCCAGGATCCGTAGAGGATACCAAAATATGAGGATGCTCTGATTCCTCACATAAAATGGCATAGCATTGCATATAACCCCTACACAAACAATGAAAAGGTCATGTAAACAGTTGTTACTCTGTATTACTTAGGGAATGATGACAAGGGAAAGAAATTCAGGGCATGTTCACACAGGCACAGCCAGCATGGGTCTGAATACAGAGAATCTGAACTATGGTAGGCTGAGTCACAAATGTGGAATCCAAGGGATTGAGTGCTGACTGTATATGACTGTCCATGTAGGTATGTGCATAGTTTTTAGTAAATCTCACTCAAAAAAAAAATTAAATAAAAATTTAAAAGTCTCCCCCCACAACACACAGCACATACTTCCTCAATGAAAAGGGTTAAAAATCAAATACACAATCACAAAAATCCTTCAGTTCAAATTCAGTTCAAATAGTTGAGTCCAAATTAAGACATTTGGACTCAATTTTCAGTTCATGAGTCGATGTAAATCAGCTCATAGAGAAGAAGGTATGAACGGGTATGAAAGTGAGAAGGTGAGCCCTGCGAGGAGCCCTGAACTGTGCAGTGTAACAGTCCACACCACCCTGGACTTGCATTGCATGCAGGTGCATAAGGACACCAAAAAAGCACAAATAGCAGTGTCATTGCAAACAGCAACTGTGCCCCTGTGTATCAGACTTAACGCTGTATTATGGTGTGGTTCAGAGCCACTGCAAGCTTTGCTTCATATGTTTCTTAATTAAACCAAATATCCTGAATGTTGACACTTTGCTGAAAAACTCCCTGTATCAGGCAGCCACACCTCTGTGCTTAGGATATGATCTCAAGCTAGTTCTGTGCAATAATGCACCTGCGGTTCATTAATTCACCACGTTAGAAAGCCCTTATCCGCGCTGTGGATGCTGGTGGTGGTACATCTGCTGATTACTGGACTATCAGCATTAAATGTATTAATTTTCTTAAGCTAAAGAACTTAGTTGTATATAAGCTAACACATTCTTGTCTTCCTGGGTCTCACCGGGAGAGGGATCAGAGTGGGCAGTTTCTGTCCTTGGAGTGCTCTGCGCACAATGTCGTGCACCTGACTAAGCCTTTCACTTGTATTTCAAAATATTTAATCAAGTTTCACAGAATAGTGGTTCCCTGAAAGAACCAATATTCATGTGCAGAGCAGTGACCAATGAGAAACCAAGGCTTGCTACACAGCTACTGGTACAAGAGTACCTTTATTCTTAATTAAAGGATCCCCGCAGCCCTTTCCCCAATGCCAGAGCTCTGGGTTTATCTTTGCAAACTAACACCGGCCTCGCATTCTTACCCATCCTGGCTGTCTGGTTGTGTCTTGAACTCCAAATCCATGTTCCGAGGAATTGCATACTTTTCTGGATGGAAATGTGAAAATCAAGGTTAACATACATATCATAAAATCTTATGAAGTCTAAGTGTGGAATAAATTTTAGTTAATACCAAAACCATAATAAAAAACATAATACACTAATTATTTGCAAGTTATTATTTTAAAATTTCACCTCAAGGACTCCGCCTGCACCACAGGTTTCAAACTCCAAAATTCCAACTTCTAGCAGGCTCTACCCCTTGGGTGCCTATAGAACAGGCCCACACAGGTGACTTTCAAATTGACCTGATCAAGGATGAAGCCAACACGATGGAGAAATGATAAGTCTCCCCAGAGGAATTGGCTGCTTGAGGGAGACATAATTAATGGGCCAACAACACTAGCCCTAAGAAAAGCCCATAACTGATATAAACTATAAAACAGAAACAAAACAAAAAGCAATGTGAGACTACACTGAGAATGACTTCTTCACAGCTGGATAGGTCTAGAGAAAAAATCTAGTGCAGCACTGATCATACTGCAAGAGTTTAATCAGGTGCCATTTTGCAAAGGGGCTGACCATGTGTGACTAAGTTACAAAACACCTTCACCACAGCTTAACTCCAGGACTGAAGTGTTACCTTCCCACAGTGACTGGATGAGAGAGAGCCATAGGCGACAGAGGAGAGGATGAGAAATAGACATATTTCCCCAAGATCCCCTAAGAAGTTTGAGCTCAGACTAGCAAAGACACTGAGTCTGTACTCTGTGATGGAGGACAGGTTTGATGGGTCTGGAATTTAGAGTGGCTGGATCTGAAGATGATGGCATTGAGTCCTGTGGTCTGCTTGAGCATCTTCCCTGCTGCCTATATCCGGAGGAGAACAGTGGTCTGATTGCTCCTCCATGTATCAAAGTGAGTCTCAACATGGGTAGTTGCTATGGTCAAGGGTTTAGAGATAGGGAAACCTCTTGAACACTGTCTCACAAACCCACACGCTGTTAAGTGCTGCAGAGAAGACCATGCCTTGCTAGTTTTTAAAGAACTGTAGGTCCTGGAAGTAACCACTCATCTCTAAATACCCTGGAATCTTTTTTCTTTTGATCCAATTCTCTTTTTTTCACCCCTATTGAGCTTTTGTTGCTGTTTTATTTCCTATTATGTTTTGATGGTGTGTGGAGTTTTAGCTCCCATTTTCTTGCCCCTTTTAAAAAATATTATCTTTGTCCTTTTGTTTGATTTATTCCTCTTTTTCTCACTCTCTTTTCTTTCCTTGCTCTCTTTTAACTTGTTCTATAACTGTCTTTTTTGCCTTCAGTTTACTCTTTATTTCTATTATTTATTTTTTTCTGATACTTCTGATATCTCCTTTATTTACTCCCTTTTTACTCCTTTATTCAGGTTTCCACTCCACACTGTCTCTATACTGACAAGTATAACAATTAAGCTTTATAGATAGATAAAGGTATCTTACTATGGTTGAACACTGTTATAATGTTAATGGAGATAATGTTGTTCTACTGAGTAGATATTTATTGTAGATCAATATTTGGTTTGATTTAATATTTATACTATAACTATAGGTCTTTTTTCTACAGTTAAGGGCAATATAATCTTGGTTGTTAGGTTTTATTATCCAGTTTGTATTTGACACTATTGTTGTTGTTGACTTTACTAATTTAGCCAAAGTTATTGCTATAGACTGGTTTTCTCCATATGACAATATCTGGGTTGCCTGTGGATCATAAACAATGCCCATTCACAAAGAACTGAATATCAGGGCAAATAGACAAAGGTGGTTGAATACCGGGACAGAGGCAAAGGGAATGGTCAGCTACACCCAGAAGCACATCTCTGAACAGCGAACATTAAAGAGGTCTCCATATTAGCAACAAAGCTACCCACCACAATCATTCTGCAAGCCTCAGCACAGAAAACAAAGAAAAAACAGAAACATGAGAGAATAAGGCAGCAAAATGCTTGCAAAAACTCCCAACCCTCTCCCAAAGCTAACTAGAGGAAATCAAGGAGAAGGAAATCAGAGCCCCGTACAAAAGATAACAGTAGAGATAAAACAGATCTGTAAGGTGTTTGGTGAACTCAAAAATATATAATTCAACAGATAATGATCCTAATGAAAGAAATGATTGGTGAATCTAGAGAAGGTTTTAATAAAAAACTAGAGCAGCTACAGGAAAAGATGCAAATCATGAATGCCCTGAAGAGAAAACAACTGGCATCCATGAAATTGTTCTTTAAAAAATCCAGGAGATTAGTAATTCTATTGAAAAAGGAGCAGCAGAAGTGATCAATGTGAAGGCAGAGTGTCAGATTTAGAAGGCAAGATTGTGATTGGTGATCAATTAATGAAACACACCATAAAAACAACAAAAGTACAAGGAAAATCAATTCAACAGTTGTTAGATGATGCAAAGAAAACTAATGTTAACTGAAATTAATGAAAAATCAGAAGATAATACAAAGTATATTAAAAAAAACTGTTTAAAGAAATAATAGCAAAAAACTTTCCAAACATGGAAAAAGAATTTAACACACAGATAAGTAAATAGCCATGAGCAGAAAAGAACCACCTCCATACACATCATAGCCAAAGTACCAGAAATCCAACACAAGAACAAATCCTAAAAGCTATTACAGAAAAGCAGTGAATCACTTGTAAAAGAAAATCTTCAGAATTACAGTGGATTTATTAATACAAACCTTAAAGTGAAGGAAAGCTTAAAATGAGGAGTTTCAAGCCCTAAAAAGAGAAAAGAAACAACTTCCAATCCCAATTGATTTATTCTGCAAAATTATCTTTCAAAATTGATAAGGAAATAAGATACTTCCATGATAAAGAACATCTACAAACTCAAGACACCAAATCAGCACTCCAAAAAATTCTCAAGTGTATTCTAGACAGAGTCAACAAGGCTAACAATACCAAAAGGTCAATAGAATGAATGCATGAGGCAGGGTGAACAATTCAGTAGGAGGGAAAGAAAAGGCATCAGTAGCAGTAAAATAATACACTGACAGGAATAAGTCAGTATCTATCAGTTATCACCTTAAGTGTGAGTGGCCTCAATTTCCCAGTCAAAAGACATGGATTTGTAGGATGAATCAAGAAACAAAATCCAACAATATGCAGTACATGAGAAGCATATTTAACTCCCCAAAAAGTACATAGACTGAAAGCCAAAGGATGGAAAACAATGTTATTTGCAACAGGAATCCCGAATCAAGCAGGAGTAGCTATCCTATTTTCAGATAATTTAGAGTTTAAAAGTGATCAGAAGAGTGAAAGAAAATAACTACCTATTGGTTAATGGGACTATCCAAGAGGAAGAGGTAGCAATCATAAATACATATGCACCAATTTCATATAATGCACACAATTTCATAAAACAAACCAAATTGGAAATAAAAGACCAGATAAATATCAGTAGGATTATATCCCTTTATCACAAATAGATCAACTGAATAAGAAATTTAAATAGTAGAACAAGCCTTTGAACAAATGGATGTAATAGATATATGGTATATTGAGTGTTCTATCTGAAAACAACAAAACATACATTCCTCTCAGCAGCACATGGAATTTCTCTAAAACAAACCACAATTAGCAAATATAGCATAGTTAATTAAATGTTAAAAAATGGAAATTTTCACCATGCATACTATTAGATCACACTACTATGAAACTAGAAATTAATGGCAAAATAAACCACAGAAATTATGCAAATACAGGGAAAGTAAGCAACATATTCTTCAACAAACAATGAGTCACAGAAGAAATTTAGAAATAATAAAACAGTTCCTAAAAATTAAAGGTTAACACTAACATAACATATCAAAACTTATTGGACACAATGAAAGCAGTCCTAAGAGGGAAATTTATAGCTGTAAATTCCCATATTAGGAAAACAGAACAAGTCCAAATAAATAACCTAATGATGCATCTCAAGATCCTAGAGAAATAAGAACAATCCAAATCTAGAGATAGTATAAGCAAAGAAACTCCAAAATTAGAGCAGAAACCAATGAAATAGAAACTAAAGAAATAATTTAAAGAATTAATGAATAAGCCAATCTTACCAAAAAAAGGAGAAAAAGACAAAAATCAATCCAATTAGAAATGAAAAAGGTGAAAACACAACAGATACTGCCTAAATTCAGATTATCATTACCAACTACTTCATAAATATGTACACCAAACCATTGGAGAATTCAGAAGAAATGGAGAGATTCTTAGAGTCACTTGAATTACAGAACTGAACCAAGAAGACTTAAATATCCTAAATAACTAAATAACAGGCAATGATATTAAAACAGTAAAACAAACAAACAACAACAACAAAACCTACCCATTTAGAAAAGCCCAGGTGCCTGGCAAGTGTGAGGTTGAGCTTGATCTCCAGTACACAAAGCAAAACAAAACAAAACAAAAGAAAGAAAACCACAGGGCCTGATGAACTCACTGCCTAATTCTACAAGAATTTCAGGGAAAATCTAATGCCAATACTTCTCTAACTCTTTAATGAATTTGAAAAGGATGGAGTACTACTAGAATTATTCCTGGAAGCTGGCATCACCCTTATTCCCAAAGTAGATAAGAATTCAAGTGAAAAAGACAATTAAGGCCAATTTCTTTAATGAGAATAGATACAAAAATCCTCAAAAAAGAAAAATATTGGCAAAGAGAATGCAATAAATCACCAAAAAGAGATCATATACCATGACAAGTAGCCTTCATCCTAGATACAAATATGGTTCAACATAAAAAAATCAATAAATGTAATGGAAGAGACCAAGATGGCAGAGCAGTAAGCAGCAGAGAAAACAATCTCTCTGAGAGTCACCATCCAGACACTGAAATATAGCATCATGAGGAAGACAAGAAAGAGAGAAATGGATCCATTGGAACTAGGGAGAATCTGAAGTGTGAATTGAAGCCCACCAAGGGAGTAAAGAACGAAGAAGGAGGTAGCTTACAGCACCTTCTCTCTGAGATGGGACTCACTGCACAAGAGGAGCTGTTTGAACCTGCAGACACATGATGACAGTGATGGCTGATGACCCCTGAGGCCTCTGCAGAGCAACATGGTAGTGAAGGGGAGCAGCAGACATGAGGGACTACACTGGATGGTGGTGAGTGCATAGGATTTAATCCTCATTCAGGAGACAGCAATTAGCTGGGGACCATCTTGATGGGCTGGCTGAGCTCAGAACACAGAACTGCTGCCAACTCTATCTAGCAGTTCCCAGCTGGGCTCAGACCCACAGAAATTTGCTTGGACAATGGTGAGCCCAGTGAGTCTAGTCTCAGGGCAGGCATGCTGAGATTATCCACTACCCCACCAAAAAGCTACTGACAGCTTGCTGGGAGACAGCTGCATGAATAGGGTTTCTGTCTCCATAGCAGTCTACTAGTGAAACCAGAGAGAATCCTAGAAGTAGACTTTTACTCTTTTCTTTTCTTTTTTCCTTTCTTCTTCATTGTTTGATCTTGGTTTTATATGAGTGTGAATGTGGTTCCTCTTTGTGGGTGTGGTTCTGTTCTGTTCTTTCTTTATCTCTTCCATCTTTCTTTTCCTTCAGTCTTCTGCACCAGTTTCCCAAAGTTGTTGTGATCCCTCCTTGTCCTCTGGTCTTCTAATCTCTTCCTTTTCTTATACTTTTCTATTTTCTCCTTAATGCATTTTAAATTTTAACCACTGAGGGCAAACCTGACTTGTATCCTGTGTATAATTTTCTGGTTTGTTTTAGATTTTGTTACATAACCACAAACCTAGTTCATACAGTTAAAAGTGATAAATTAAGGGTTAGCTCAGTTTGTAAGTCTCTAAGATGCATTTGATGCTATTGGTACCACTATAGCCAAAATTGACAAAATTGTTCTAAACAGCTGTTGGTCCTGGTTTTCCATGATTGAGATTGACTAAGAGTCACAGAAAATACTGTGGCACAGTGCCAATAAACTAGGACCTGGGCCAAAGAAGTAACAGTTTCTCATCTGAAGAGGTCAGATCTTCCAACAGACTCAAACTCAAAAACCAGCTACACCTGGAAGATACTTCAGAGAAGTACTCATCACATAAGGATCCTAAATACTAGCAACAAAGCAACCCACCATAGGCAACTTACAAGTATCACTCCAGCTATTAAACTAACAAAAGAAAGAAAAACTGAGAAGACACTTAAACAAAATGAAACCCCAGACATCAAGTTCACCAAAGACAAATCCAGGGGGCAATGAGGTGGAACAATCCAAAAGCTTCCTACTGGTACTCCCTGAAGTGGTAAAAACAAAGCAACTGAATGAGGCTCTAAAAAAAGTGAAATCAGAAATAATCTCTCAGATAAAGACCATATTCAATGACAACAGAGCAGATAGAGGCAAAAAAAAAAAAGACAAACTTAAGAAAATTATGGAAGCTCAGCATGTGAAAGAAATGGAATCCATAAAGCAGATTCAAGCAGATATTCAGGAGAATAAAAGTTCCATTAAAAATATTTGAAGCAGATTAGACCAATGTGAGGACAGATTTTCAGAAACCGAAGACAGGCTTGCAGTTAGAAATCAAGAAAAGAAAGATTTCTCAAAAATAGCAAGGGACCATGAGAAATCAATCCAGCAGCTGCTAATGAAACAAAAAGGAATAAATGAAGATTCATTGGAGTCAATCAAAAAGCAGGAGATACCACAAATGATATTTTAAAATGTCCACAGACATCCTGGCAGAAAACTTTTCAGGTAGAGAAAAAGAATTTGACATGCAGATAAGGGAGGCATATAAAACTCCAATAGCCATAATCAAAAAGGTTTTACAGCCAGGTTTATCATAGTTGAGATTCCAGAAATTCAACACAAAAATAGAATCTTAAAAGCTGTTAGGGAAAAGAAACAAATCACCTATAAAGTAAAGCCCACCAGAATCACAGCTGACTTTTCTCTCAAACTCTCAAGTCAGGGACAGCCTGGCGTGAAATACTCCAAATTGTAAAGAAAAACAGCGGACAACCCAGATTGGCATACACTGCAAAACTATCTTTCAAAATTGATGGAGAAATAAGAAATTTTCATAACAAAGAACATCTGAGGAAATTTATGGCCACCACCAGCACTCCAACATGTTCAGAAGGACATTTTAGAAAAAGGTAATAAGGACTACAGTTCCATGATCCTCAACAGAAGGAATCCAACAGGGAAGGCAAACAATTAGAGGAAAGGAAAAAAGGGGATGAGCCAACAACAGGAAAATAACATGACAAGGATTAAGTCAATACATATCAGTTTTAACCATCAATGTTATTGGTCTCAATTCACCAATCTAAAGACATAGACTGGCAGAATGGATCAAGAAGCAAAATTCAACAATATGTTGCATGCAAGAAACACATTTAAGAAATTCATAGACTGAAAAAGAAATTCATAGACTGAAAATCAAAGGATGGAAAACAATATCCATGTGACAGAAACCCAGAAAAAAGCAAAGGTAGCTATTCTATTTGCAAACAAAGTGAACATCAAGCCAAGACTGATTAAGAGAGCTAAAGAAGGTCACTACATCCTAGTAAAGGGAACAATCCAAGAGAAAGAGATGACAATCATAAATATATAGGCAACAAATACCAATGCACTCAACTATATAAAACAAATACTAACAGATATGAAAAATCAAACAAGCTCTAATGCAATTGTATTGGGAGAACTCAATACCCCACTGTCACAAAAAGACAGATCAACTAGACAAAACAATTAATAATGAAATATTAGAATTGAACAAACTTTTGAACAAATGCACTTAGTAGATGTCTATACAGTGTCCCACCCCATGACATCAAAATACACATTCTTCTCAGTTTCATACTGAATGTTCTCCAAAACATACTGGCCCATAGAACATGCTTAAGTAAATGCAAAGGAATTCAAATTGTCCCATGCATACTATCAGACATAGTGCAATGAAACTGGAAAACTTTGACAGAAGAAATCACAAGAACTTCATAAATACGTGGAAATTAAATAGCACCTTGAGGAACAACCAATGGGTAACAGTTGAAATTCAAGAAGAAATTAGAAAATTTTTACAGTTGAATAATAATGACAACACAACATATTGGAACTTTGGGAACACAGTGAAAGCAGCCTTAAGAGGTACAAAGAATCAATGAATTGAAAAGTTAATTCTTTGAAAGATTAAATAAAATCAACAAGCCCTTAGCCAACCTTATCAAAAAAAGGAAAGAAAAGACTCAAATCCAAGCAATTAGGAATGAAAAGGGTGAAATCACAACAGACCCTGCAGAAATCCAGAAGATAATTTTTCCTACTTTGAAAATTCATATTCTAGTAAGATGAAAAATACAGAAAAAATGGACAGATTCCTATATACATATGAATTATCAAAGCTAAATCAAGGAAATATAAAAATCCTAAATAAACCAGTATCAATAAATGAAATCAAAGCCAATCAACAAAGAAAATTAATTAAAAACCAATTGGTAATTTAATTACTAATTAAAGACCAATCAACAAAGAAAAGTCCAGGCCTTCACAGATTCACTGCTGAATTCTATAAGAAACTTAGTGAAGATCTAAGACCTCTACCTCTCAAACTCCTTAATAAAATTGAAAGGGAAGCAATACTCTCAAATTCATTCCTGGAAGCAAGTACTACGTTGATATGAAAACCAGAGAAGGACACAACTAAGAAAGAGAATTACAGGCCAATCTCCCTAATGAAAATAGATGCAAAAATCCTCAGTAAGACACTGACAAACAGAATACAGCAAATCAAAAAGAAGGTTATACACCATGATTGAATGAGTGGGATCATTCCTGGGATGTAGGGATGATTCAACATACATATATTCATAAATGTAATACATTATATTAGCAGAGCCAATGACAAAAATAATTTAATCATCTCAATAGATGCCAAAAGGCTTATGAAAAAGTCTAGCACCTATTCATGACTAAAAAAAAACTACAGAAAATTGGAATAGATGGTCTTTATCTCAATCTGATAAAAGTCATCTATGACAAACCAACAGCCAAAATCATACTAAATAAACAAAAATGAAAACTATCTCTCTAAAATCAGAAATAGACAAAGATTTCCACTCTCTCCACTCTTATTCAGCATAGTCATGGAAATTTTGGTTGGAGCAATTTAGACAAGAGAAAGAAATAAAAGGAATAAAGATAGGAAAGGAAGAAGTTAAACTATCATTATTATCATTATTTGCAGATGACATGATACTCCACATAGAAGACTCCAAAAACTCCACCAAACGACTATTAGATTTAATAAGCAAATTCAGTAATATAGCTGGATACAAAGTCAACAATAAAAAACCAATAGCGTTTTTCTATACATGAATAACAAACCCACTGAGAGAGAAGTCAAGGAAACAACAACTTTTACAATAGCATCCAAAAAAATGAAATACCTAGGAATTGATCTAACAAAGGATGAATTGAAAACTACCATATTCTGAAAAAGGAGATTGAGGAGGACATTAGATAACCATATTACTAAGTTTTTGTTGGGATAGGTGAACAGAACTGTTTGCAATCTCACTGTTTGAATGTCCACTTTGTATGCTTTACTTTTGTAACTTGAAGAACTACTTCTAAGAGGACAATATGTAATTATCAACTAGTGATTTCTTACTGTTTATTTTTTTGAAATTATGTATTATTTCTATCCTCTTTCTGTTTTTTTTTTCTTTAAATAAAAAAAAAAAGAAAATGGAGAGATGTGCTGTGCTCTTGTGTAGGAAGAACCAATATAGTAAAAGTAGTCATACTTCCAAAACTGTTATACAGATTCAATGCAATCCCAATCAAAATTTCAATAGCATGTCTCACAGAATTAGAGAAAATAATCCTAAAATTCATCTGGAACCAGAAGAGACCTAGAATAACAAAGGCGATCTTGGGCAACAATGGGAAGGCAGGGAATATCACAATACTTGACTTGAAATTATACTATAAAGTTGTGATTAAAACTGTGTGGTACAGGGGGAGGAACAGACCCAAAGATCAACAGAGCAGATTAGAAAATGCAGAAATCACTTGAGACACATTAAGCCACCTTATCTTTGACAAAGGTGCCAAATAGATTCACTGGAAGAAAAAGTCTTTTTAATAAATGGTGCTGGAAAAACTTGTTCTGCACATGCTGAAGATTAAAGTTGTACCCATATCTTTCACCATGTACTAAACTAAATTAGAAATGGATTTAAGATATAAATATTAAGACAGAAACAAATCTGCTGGAAGATAAGAGTAGGTAAAACTCCTGAAGACATTGGGGTAGGCAAAGACTTTTTGAACAAAACCCCGGTTTCACAGGAGCTGTCACAAAGAATCAACAACCGAGATCTCATGTTACTGAAAAGCATTTGCACAGCAAGAGAAACCACCAACAGAGTGGAAGAAAGAACCAATAATGTGGAAGGAAAAATTTGCCAACTATACCTCAAACGAAGGGTCACTATCAAGAACATTTAAAGAACTCAAAAAATTCAGTTCTCTCAGATTTAAAACCTAGTCCAAAAATGGACATCTCAGAGAAATAAACACTTTTCAGATGAAGAAACACAAACAGCAAATAAGTATATTTAAAAATGTTCAATATCACTGGTCATTCAAGGAAGGCAAATTAAAACAAACCTGAGATTCCACCTCACCCTGGAAAGAAGGGCTATTATCACGAAATCAACAAATAACAAATGCTGGAGGGTTTGTAGGGAAAAAGGAACCCTTCTCCACTGTTGGTGGGGGTGTAGACTGATGTCATCACTCTGGAAATCAGTGTGGAGATTCCTCAAAAAAACTAGGATTGGAGGTCCCAGTTGATCAAGCTATTTCCTTTCTGGGTATCTTCCCAGAAGAATTAAAAACACTGTACCACAGAAATATATGTGCACCTACATTCATAGCAGCACAATGTGTAATAGCCAGATCCTGGAAACAACCTAAATGCCTGTAGATTGAATAATAGATAAAAATGATGTGGTACTTTTATACGATGGAGTACTACTGAACCATAAAGAAGGACAAATGTGAGACTTTTATAGATAAATGAATGCAACTTGAATCCATACTCATAAGTGAAATAAATCAGACATACATGTGTAAACATTGTATTGTCTTACTAGTGTAAGAAGCTGAAAGAAACAATGTGTGTATATATATATATATATATATATATATATATGTACATATGCAGTCAAGATAGTTATACTACTGATTTTTAAGAATTCATTGAAGAGAAAGGTTTGTGCTGGTACTCTTCAGACAATTGAATGCAGATGTCTTGTTATCAGGCAACTTGGGGATGGCAATGCACGGTGTATGTACCATTGTTGACCTGTGATTGTTGTGTTTTGAAATTTTGGGGTTTTTTTCTCTTTGAAATAAAATGGATTTAAATGAATAAATAAATATGAAATTCATCACACAAATAGAAGCAAGGAGAAAAAAATCACATGGTAATCTCAATAGACTAAAAAAAAGCCTTTGACAAAATCCAACAGCCACTCATAGTTAAAAACCTTAAGAAGTATAGAAGAATATTATCTCAATCTGATAAAAGCCACTTATGACAATGCTACTGCCAACATCATATTAAATGGGGTAAAATGAAATTTTTCCCTCTAGGAACAAGGCAAAGATGTGCACTATTACCACTCCTATCCAACATAGTCCTTGAAACAGCCAGAGCAATCAGGCAAGAGAAATAAATAAAATGCATATGTGTAAAATAAAAGGAAAAGCCAAAGCACCATTATTTGCAGATGACATGATCCTCTATTTAGAAGACACAAAAAATTCCAGTAAAAGACTTCTAGGATTAACAACCAAATTCAGCAATGTAGCAGGATACAGAATTAACATACAAAAATTAATAATGTTCTTACACACTAATAATGAACTCACTGAAAAAGAAATTAAGAAAACAATACCAGTACAGTAACATCAAGAAAAATTAAATACCTAGGAATTAACCTAACCAAAGAAGTGAAAGACCTCTACAGTGAAAGTTACATTACTCTGAAAAAGATTGAAGAAAACAACAGAAAATGGAAATAGTCCATGTTCCTTGATAGATGGAATAATATAGTCAAAATGGATACCCTTCCAAAACTGATATACAGATTTAACGTAATATTAGTCAAAATATGGATAGCATTCTTCACAGATCCTGAGAAAAAAATGCAAAAATTCATATGGAACCAGAGGAGACCCAAAAGCAATTCTGAATAACAGTACCAAAGCAGGAGGCATCATAATTCCAGATGAAGTTATATTACAAAGCTACAGTGATTAAAACAGCATGATACTGGCACAAAAACAGAAACCTGAATTGGTGGAACAGAATAGAGGAGACATAGTCAGCCCCAGACACATTAAACCATTTGCTCTCTGACAGAGGTTTCAAAAACATATGCTGGAGGAAATATAGCCTCTTTAATAAATGGTGCTGGGCCAACTGGATATCCACATGCAGAAGACAGGGTCTAGACCTGCACACCTCACAGTATACTCAATTAAAACAAAAAAGGATGGGCCAGGGATTTAGCTCAGTGGTTTAAGCGTTTGCCTGGCAGGTGTGAGGTTATGAGTTCGATCCCCGATACAAAAAAAAAAAAAAAAAAAAAACT
>PVLA01001475.1:106767-316327 GCA_004027455.1 Hydrochoerus hydrochaeris | reverse complement strand
ACCTATAGAATGGGAAAAACTTCTGCCAGCTATTCCTCAGCCAGAATATATAAAGAACTAAAAAAAAAATTAGACACCCCCCAAAACAAAATACCCAATCAAAAAATGGGCAACCAAAATAAAAAGACACTTCTCAAAAGAAATACAAATGGCCAATAAATACATTAAAAAAATTCAACATTTCTGGCCATTAGAGAAATTCAATTAAAACAACACTGAGATTTCTTCTTTGCTCATGTTCTTCATGATCAAGAAATCGAGTTATATATATAAAACAAATGCTGAGGAAGCTGAGTGAAAAAGGAACCCTTCAGTATTGTTGATGGGAATGTAAACTAGTTCAACCACTGTCCACTGTGGAGATCACTATGGTGATTCCTCAGAAAACTGAAATTAGAAATTCCATTCAGCCTAGCTATTCCCATTCTAGAAATCTCCCTAAAAGAGTTAAAATCATCATATTATGTTGATACATGCATGCCCATGTTTACAGTAGCACAATTTATAATCTCTAGATCTTGGGAAGAGTCTTTATGTCCATGAACTGATGAATGGATAAAGAAAACATAGTCTTTATACACAATGAAGTTCAACTCTGTCACATAGAAGGATGAATGCACATTGCAACCATGTGGTAAGTGAAGTGAACCAGATACACAAATTTAAATATCGCATGATTTTCCTTATATGAGAAACCAAAAATATAAAGAGCAAAAATAAAGCATGGATAATAGGAAATAGGAGCTCTTTTTCAAATGGGAAGATAAGAAAGAGATGAAGGGAGCATGAGGGGTAAAAAGATTAAAAAAGAATAGAAGAAAGAATGAAACAGAGCTTTTTCAAATGAGAGGGGAAATCATAGTTGAAGGGAACAGGTAGGGATGGGAGGGGAGGAAATAAAAAAGAATTAAGATGTGTTGTGTACATGTACGAACACCCCACATTAAATATAATCATATGCTGCAAACATGTATTAATAATAAATAAAATTTCATGTTGAGGTATCACTCCTATATCGTAAGTGTACACCGTGCAGTACTAAGCTCAAAGATTTTGACACCTATATTGGATGGTAATACAATACGCCACCTACAAATGTGCTACTTTGGCATAAGGATTATTTTGAATTGAGTGCAAATGACAAGAAGCAGATACGGTATTCAGCCATAAGACCTCAAGTCGATGTTAAGATTGAGGATAGTGCCAAACCCTATGTACACTCTTTCATACTAAATGACTAAAAGTCGGTAGTACAAACAGTGTGAAAGTGCTGGACAAAGTGCTGAATCATGTCCCAGCTATGTCGGCGCAAGAGGGTACAAAATTTCATCAGATTACTCAGAACAGTGCAGAACTGAAAACATTTTAATTATTTCAGGAAATCTCCATTTAAAAATTTTGGGACAAAGTTGACTATGGGTAGTTGAAACCACAAAACCAGCAAAGGGAGATAAAGTAGGATAACTATCTCCACACTAATCGCCACCCTGATCAGGACTGACCTCTCTCCCAGTGATACTCACCCTCCCTCAGAGGTAACCACAGCTCTGACTTTTGTAAGCTTTGATGAAGTGGATTATTCTTGAACTTAATAAAAATGGAGTCACTTACTAGGCATTTTTACCTCCAGAAAATGTCCTTGAAATTCACCCATGTTGTTGTATTATTGGCTTTAAAACTATTTCTACTCAGGGTTTAATTAATATATCATAGCTGCTTTACATTCTTCTATCTCTTGAGATGGATTGGTTATTTCCAATCACTGGCTATTGTGAATAAACCAACTACAGCCACCAAAAGTTCATTTTTCACAGGACAAAGCAATATTCTGGAGTACTCTTGAACAAACCATATTCCCAAGGACATATTATTTCTGATTTTGTGATGCATAATACTAAATAAAGATTACAGCAGGCAGTAGTTTTGCACTAATCTCTTGCACTGGGCTCCAATAGACCATACTAAAAGGCAATGTGGAGCTGCTCCTGCTAAAGTGTCCAAGGGACCCCAAGCTGTCACTTGACCTTCAGGGAAGTCAGGTAAGAGAGGGAACAGCCAAGTTTCCCAAAGCAGCCTGATAACCCAGCTTCTGCTGCTTTAATTCTCACCCACAAAAGTCACCTGCAGCAATTATATGCTAATTGGTTCTTTTCCTGTTGTCTGTCTCCCTGTGTTGCCTTCCCGGGAAAGTGACAGGAAAGGACCCCATTACTCTCTGTCCTTCCTTTCTGCTTCCTTCAGCCCTGCTCTGTCTATACAAACCGGGTCTACGCTCAGCTCCTTGGGGTAGTGCTCTCATGTATGTGCTAAAGCACCACCTGATTCTAGCAGAAAATATAAAGACCAATAATTTCTTTCAATTAAATCTGACATTTGTTTTACTTTGTGTTTTGAGAGGGAGAAATATGTATTTGATCCTCCTAACTGTTCACAACAAAGCGCTTCTAAAGCTCTTGAAATTTCCTAATTGATAAGGGGACTCACGGAGAACGACTGACCTTGTTATTCCTAATAAAGCCCTTTCTACAACTTTCCATTTCTGTTAACAAAGTGACTTTTGCCAAGTCCCTAAGGATGGTGAAGAGGACTTGTTGCCTGGGAAACCAACCCTGATTAGAAGGCTGGAATTTTGTCCCTGCCTATGGCTTCCAGGAACTGGAGGGGGGCTGAAGTCTGACTTAATCCCCGGTGGCTGATGGCTACATCAGTCATGCCTGTACAATGACCCTTCCATGAAAACCCAAAAGAACCAGGACAGGAGAGCCTCAGAGCAAGACAGAGGTGGTGGGACCTGGGCACTAGCACCCCCCCAGAAAGCACACAGCAGTGTTTCACGGAGTTATGAGAGCCGCTCTTGCACCTGTAGGAGCCGAGGGGGACACGGTGGGAGCCACCAGCTCAGTCGGCCTGTCACGTGTCCGGGAGGTGTGCACGTGTGCCCCGGGCGTGGATGGGGCAGCTCGTGGACAGAGGCAGGCAGTCGGAGACCCGAGTCATGTGGCAGGCACACAGTTGGTTCCACTGAGAAGTGTGTCTGAAGTGGGGGGTGGGATTTTGAGGGGGATTCGTGGCAATGTGCCTTTATGGTAATAATTGTTCTTAATTTAAGTATTTACCAGGTGTCATAATCACACATTTCTACCACCGATATGTTGTGATCACACCTTGCAATTCTTTTTTTTTTTTTTTTTGGTACTGGGGATTAAACTCATGACCTTATGCTAGCCAGGCCAGTACTGTGCCACTGAGCTCTATCCCCAGCCCAACACCTTGCATTTCGGTGACTAAGATATTAGTGAGGATTTTTCTCCAATGACAACCAATTCAGCAAATACCAATGGACTGTCCTCTCACAACACAACTGGGACACTCTCTACTTGGAGATAGCATCGAATTCCACAGGCTAAGGGTTCAGTCCCATAAGGTCACCAACACTTGAAAGGCCAATTGTACATCAGACCACTGGAATATCTGATCAACAGCCTACAAAATGGGATTTCTTGTCACCCTCTCAGCAGTTTTGATGAATTTACTACAACAGCTCACAGAACTAAGGAGTGCGCTCTACTTTGGTACTGTCATTTGCTACGAGGAAAATGAGAAAGGACACAGATGAACAGCCAGATGGAGAGATACACGGGCACAGTGCGCCCTCATGCTCCACCCTGCAGGGACCCCGTGTGCTTGGTTACCTGTCGGGAAGCTCTCCAAACTCCAGAATTTAGAGATTCTTGTGGAGGCTGCGTTACACCGACACAATCACTCCTCAATTTACTTCCCAGCTCCTCTCCAATTCCCCAAGAATGAGGGGAGGACTGAAAGTTTCAAGGTTCAAATCCTAGCTTGGTCCTTTAGGGTGATGAGTCCCCAATCAGAACCCCACCACAGAGCTGCCTCATTGGAACAAGAAATGGTCCCACCTCCCAGGAAATCCCATGAGACAAAGATCTCTGTGTCAGAGGTTCCTATTGCACAGAAAATTACAAACATCCTGGGAATTCTGTTTTGAAAACTGGACTCAGAGATCAAATATTAGAACAAAACAACCTTCTAGGGTCATGGTCAGCAAGGATGTCAGAAGCCCTATGGCAGGAACTGGAGACAGAGATCAGTACGTATAGTTCTTATTTCAAAATTGCAAGTGAGGAAGTCGTGAGACAGGTTAGGTATATGGCAGTCATTGGAGCTAGTAGGGTGGCAGTTTAGACTAGGTGACCATAGGGACAGCGGGGACAATTTACATATTTCCCCAGTGGACGTGGGATGTGAGAGGGGAATTCCAGGGCCATTTCAAATTCTGGGGCCCAAAAAATCAGGGACTCTTATACTGGGATAGGAAGGAGTGAGGCTCTTTTAGGTAGGTTGTGTGTATTATGGGATGTAAGAGAGCTCAGTATATATTTGTAAACATCCAAGTAATGGATGGGTAGACAATGGATATGTCAGTCCATTCTTCTGGGGATTGAACTTCATAGCCATCAATGTAGGAAAGAGTTAAAGCCATATACTGTTTGAGAGCCCTTGGGGAGGATGAATACTAGCAACAAAAGCAGCGTGAGGACTGAGCCCTCTACCGCTCACTCAATAGAGTACAGAAAAAGGTGAAAGCAGTGAGAGATGGAGAGAAACAGCTGTGGATCAGTCAAGAATCACATCTGGAATCCAAAGAAAATGCTAAAATGTGATGAACAGATCTCTCTTCTCTTTCTTTGTACCCTTTTTCCTCTCTCTCTCTCTCTCTCTCTCTCTCTCTCTCTCTCACTCTCTTCTTGGTTCTGTGGATAGAATCCTGGGCCTTGGGTGTAAAAGGTTAGTGCTCTATAACTACGCTGTAGCACCCCCTCCCCCCCAAATCAATCCTTGTACATTTCAACATCTGGGCTATTTTGCTTTCTTCTTTTCTCCTACAAAGTCATTTATGCATTCTACTTTACCTGGCGGTGATTTGAATGAAGAACGAAGAAAATCTCGGCAGACAGGAAATCTCTCTGTTGTTGCAACTTTCACAGGAGAAGCACTGCTGGTTTCCATGTTCAGACTGGCCAGGTGTCCTGGTTGCCCAGGGAGGCTGTCAGACCTCCTGCAGAAAAAAAAAAAAGATATAATTATTAACAGGATAAAAATATAATAATTAAAAAAAAAGTGGTCTCTGATTAGATCTGACAGTAAACCCCACCTATGAGTTTCTTGTAAGAGATGCATCTGATATTGGTAAATTTGCTGCCCAGTTTTACACATAAGGAGCAGAGCTTGAATCATTTCCCAAGCTCACAGAGTCCCCAGCTGCTTGGGATTTGAACCCCAACTACCCCAAGACCTGTCTTTTTCATGAACCAGTTGCCTGTAACCAACTCTTGGCCACTTTGTCCTTCTGAGCCCAGCAGCAGTCCACTCTCCCTCCCTGCTCTCCCTCCTGCTGGCCCAACTGGTCTCTGTCCTCACCTCTCCAAGGGCCTGTTGTCTGGCAGGGAGCTTCGAACAGCTGAGTTCCTCAAGGACTGAGGCAAGAGTAGCTGGGCAGTCTTGGTCACTGATGGGGGAAAAGCCAGAGGCTCTGGAGGTGGGGACAGAGCACGATTTCGAAACTGAGCTGAGAGTGACTGCTGCAGGCATTGCAGAGCAACCATCATGGCTTCCTGAAATGGACATGCTTTTCACTTGTTGTTTTGCTTGGTCTCCAATAGGTGCGCAGGGATGCGGGAGAGTGGAATCAAAGCCTGAGGTCTGCTGGCCGTAGGAGTGCACACCTCTGATCACAGGTCAAAGTGTGAGGCAGGAGGATGTGAGTTGGAGGCAGCCCCGGCACCTTGGAAAAACCCTGTCTCGAAATTTAAAGCACATTTCTTTTTTAAAACTGTGGGAAGATAACTCCATGGTAGTGCTCTCCTGGTTTTGCTCTTCACTACTGCAGAAGGAACAAAATGACAGGCTCCTCATTCCCACTTCTCCTTCCCCGCTGTGTGACCGGCCACAGAACCGGTGGTTGCAGCCAGTCCAGGTCGCTGAAGTCCTGCAGGCCACTGAGAGCTGCAGTGGGTTAAGTCCCTCCTGTCCCCGGGGATGAAGAGGTGTTTGTCTGTTAATTTGTGGGGGAAGGATCAGGGTTGTGCACACCCCTGCCCTTTCTTCTCAACCCTCCCTAGTATACTTTAAGTTGATTCCACTGACAGCAGTGGTAATTTTAATCTTTCTGGTACATTTCTCTATTTTCTGCAGTAAGTATGTCATTTAAAATTAGATTATTGAAAAACTTTGAATTCCTTGCTGCCAATTTAAAACTGACTATGCTTTTCCTGTGTGTGAGAGGAGCTAAGATACAAGTCCTGATTACTAGTAAAGAGCAAGGTTTGTCTAAGCTTTATGTAATCTCATTAAGGGACAAAATTACCAGTTTTCTATGATTAGCTAAGATCCAAACGTATTCTCCATCATGCGTTATTTCCACATATTTGCATGTATGCACTTTCAGAATTAATCAAGAAGCTGGTTCCATATTGTAAGCACAGACCCAGCTACCCAGATGAGAAGACAGCTACCTCTCCCTGTGGTGACAACCACACACTCAGGTAAGCTTTCCAAACTTCCTTACTCTTTCATCTGCTTGTGAGAATAAATGTATTTCCCTGCTTCCAGAGATGAGGTATTTTTCTCCATAGTTTTATGCAAGACTAGAGGAAACTACTTCAGCATGGTAGGGAATCATAAATATCCTCAGTGAACAAACTTATAGTTTCTAAATTGGTTACTCCATCTGCTTCCATTTTTCCCTGAGTTGGTTTTTTGTGTTTTTTTCTTTTTTCCTTTTTTTTTCTCTCAGTACTGGGAATCAAACCCAGGTCCTTGAGCTTTCTGGGCAGGCACTGCACCACCGACCTGTGCATTCCCCAGCCCTTGGGAGGACTTCTTTTTTGAATGAGTTTTTGCATCTTTCAAAGTTCTTCTGTACTACCTAAGCTCAGGGGAGAAGACTGAGTCATTGGTCTCTCCTCAGTTTATCAACCAAATATCAAGAAGCTAAATCTTTATAAGTCCAAATGTTAAAACCTTAATTATGCCAGTGATTTCTAAAGAAGTATAAAATCTAGAAAAGAACCCAAAAAGCAACCTCATGCTCACTTTTGTCCACTACTATACAGGTCTATCATTTCACTTGGAAGCTAGGACCCCCCCCCCACTCACCCATTTTAACCCCAGCCTTCTTTTTTATCTTTTTATTTTTTAAATTTTGAGCAGGATCTTGTTAAGTCACTAAGTTGTCCAGTCTGGCCTCACACTGGTGATCCTCCTGCCTCAGCTTTCCCAAGTGCTGGGATTATACCATGCACAAAAAAACCTATTTCTCTTTAAATTAACCCAAAATGAGTCCACTGATGTCACAAGAAGATGGATTACCAACACACTCTCTAATGAAGATGATATTTCTGTTTCTTTACACCCTTCCACCAGGTAAGTCAAAGCATGTTCAACAATGGCAGACTGTTCTTGTCTCCAAAATAGGGATCTTGAGAATAAGATATGACAGTGACCCACAATATTCTTTCTTCTTCCTAACTGAACTCCATATCACTGGGGTGGCAATGGATTCAACCTAAAACTTACATTTTCTAGTGCTATATGCAAAAATGTTCCATTCAGATCCCCCTGTTTAAGGAAAGGACTTGCTACCTGCTGCTAGGTACGTAGCTAGGTGACAGCCTCTAGTTATGAATTTCTGCAACTTTCAAGCCGAGGTCATGCTTAGTCCAAGGACTAAGCAAGATACTAATACGAAGCCTGGCCATTTCCATCCCACAAAGGATTCCCATGGTGGGCAACTTGCTTTGCCACCTGTGCCCTGAGCTGGTACAGATGTAAGGTCTGCATCAGGGAATGGTGGCTACCCCTGCCCAATCCAGCACCTCCCTCTTTTACAACAGTCAATTACCATTAAACCTTTCACATACCTAACTCCATTTCAGCATCTACTTTCTGAAAAATACACAGTCAGCAACACCTAGCTTCTTTTGTGGCTTTGGGCACCCATCTGAAACTTTGAGGTGGGGTGAGACATAAGCAGAAGCTGTTGAGTAGGATTCTAGGAACGTTCTGTTATCAGAAGTCTCACCTAGCATGTACCTTTTGCTCTTTCCACTTTTCTTTCTTTCTTTCTCCCTGCATTTGGAAGGATGAAGCAGCTATGTTGTGCCAGTGAGTTAATAAGGACAATGTCTAAAACCACTTGCTAAGGATGGCAGAGTAAAAAACTGGGAAAAATTGGGTCTAGAAAGCACTGTGAAGTGATCCCACCAGCTTTGACTGTCTACCTCTGGATTTATTATGTTGTGAAACAAATAACCTGCATACTTAATCAGGTTTTAAAGTGGAATCAAACCTAACTAATTCATAGGATGTAGGAAAATATTCATGGTGTGCAATTAAGCAACAAAACCAGGTCACAGAGTGGTGAGCAGAGCAGGGTCCCAATTATTTATACGCTTATACATATATTGTACACCTTTGATGCGTACATTTCCACACATATTTATCTATCTAAACATAAAAGATGTTTAAGAAGAGAGGGCCATGGTGATGCCTACCTATCCATCCTACAGTGAAGGGACAGAATGAAATAGAGTTCACCTCTTTTCCCTTCCATAATTGTTTAACTCTTGTGAAATAAACCAATTAGCATGTGAAAATTTTCTTGTGTAAGGTAGAAACAAACATTTTTCAACTATGTAAGATACATACTGATTTGTCTAGAAAGATGCAAAGTCAATTATTACAAACAAAATCCCAGCCAGGAAATTGTTCTCCTAGTGGAGTAGGAGAAATGTCTTCTTTGTCATCATTTGAGAGTTTCTAATGAGAAGGTAAAACATCTAATTTTTAAATTACTGAATAAGGGCCAGGTGTGGTGGCACATGCTTGGAATCCCAGCACTCAGGAGGCTGAGGCAAGAGGATCGTTGTGAGTTCGAAACCAGCCTAAGCTACAAAGTGAGCTCAAGGCCAGCCTGAACTGCATAGCAAGACCCTATCTCAAAAAGACAAAAAAAGTTACCAAATAAAATAAATCAGGCAGCTAACCACATAAACAATAGTGGAAAAGCTTTTGAACTAGAAATCAGAAAATCTGAAATATACACCTGGTGTATGAATAACTTCATTTGTAAAGGAGATGTTAGAGTTTATATCTGGATATCCCTCCTCCAGAGTCTCATGCAGTCAAAGGTAGGGCTTATGGATGTGACTGGATTATATGGGTGTTATATAACTGGCTTACTGTTAGAGCTGGGACCTGGTTAGAGGATAGGAGTCACTGGGGACATGTCCTGAAGGGCTTTTGCTTTTTATCTGGCTCCCCTCCTGCCTCTTTCTGTTCTCTCTCTGCCATTCCATCCTCTGGCATGCCCCTCTGCCATGCCTTCCTGCCTTGGAACTGGACCACTATGAACAGAAACATGAGTCAAAACAAATCTCTCTTTTCTTAAATTGTGAATTGTTTTAGTTACTTTTCCCTCATTGCTGAGACAAAATACCCAGTGCCCAAAATTAAGGCAGGAAAAGTTTATTTAGCTCTCAGTTCATGGAAGTTTCAGTCCATACTCAGCTGGCTCCAAGGCAGGGTGGCATGGCACAGGGGCAACAGCTCTTGGCTGCCAAAAGACAGCAAAAGCAACAAGAGCAAAAGGGAGGAGCAAGAGAGAAAACTCTTTCTGTCCCTTATATTGTATGTAGGCCACATCCATGGTGGGTGTAACACTCACATCCCTAATCCCAGCATTGGACCATGAATCAATCACAAATTCTAGAAGCCTGCCTGCGTGACTGTATGAGGCTTTGAGGGGAGGACATCCAGATACAAACAGCAACATGGGTGTTGGGTGTTGAAGTGGAGTCATTGTTGTGACACTACCTGACCATGTGATTCAGAAGCCTTTGGGAGAGGTTCATGAGAGGAGTTTGGAAAGGTTTGGGGATGCCAGCTAGAGAAGCGCTACAATTCTATGAACTGAGACTGATGGCAAATGCTGCTAAGAGCTCAGAAAACCAGAATGCTGGTAAGAATGCAGATAGTATGGACTAGTTTCAGGAGGTTTCAGTTGGGAACAAGGACTCCGTCAGCAGTTAGACTCCAAGCCACATGTGTTATATCTGTCAGAAAATTTGTTTATGTTTTATCTTCAAGTTTTGTGAGATTAAGAACAGCAGACTCATTAATTTGGCAGAGGAAATTTCCAGGCAGCCTCATGTTGGGGCTGTTTCATGGTTACTGTTTGGGACTTTTTGCCAGCTCTACATTGAGAATCAAGAGTGAATGGCACAACAAAATGACTTTAAAAGTTTTGAGTTTAAATTTAAAAAAAAAAAAGTTTTGAGATTAACCAGAAAATAGATCTGCTAAAGCTGTGGGAGCTTAGTTAATAAAAAGATTAGTATGAAAAAGAAACTTGCATATTAAAAATGTTTTTAAACAATGGAATAAGTAATTTGAGGAGTTATTCAAACTTCCCTGTTTCATGCATACTACTACTAGTTCCTCTTAGTTCATTGAAAATAAAGTTTTATACTATTATCTGTTTCTACTTTGTTTTTTGTTTTTGTTTTGGTACTGGGGATGGAACTCATGACCTCATGCTTGCCAGGTAGGCACTTATACCACCGAGCTAAATCCTTGGCCCTGATTCACTTTGTAAGAGAGAATATTTTTTGTCTGTGTCTTGTACTCTGGGTAATTATTCTGAAGATAATACACAATGTATTTACTATTGTTTACTATTTATTATTACTTATTATTATTTTGTTATGAATTCTTTCATAAAATAAAGTTATTTAAAAAACTTTAAATGGAAGCTGGGGAAAAGTTAAGTATTTCACATTAGATAATACAAAGGATACCTTGAGGGGATGGGAGAACTCTGAAAGACTCCATCTTTAAGGGTCAAGGGTAGAAAAGTAAAAGGTTTTGCTTTGAGAAGAGACCCCTAAGGCACCCTGCTTGAGAAAGGCTGCCTAAGTCCTAACAGTCTTCAGGCATCCAGGCACTCAGATACCCCTGAAGCCATGAGCAATATGACCTAGATACTGTAGGAACCTGCAGCAGGTCTTGGCATCATTCATGTGTGCTAGTTTTACAGGCATTCAAAAGGAAAGAGTTGTAGGGTCATGGAGACTTCCACCCATATTTCAGAAGAAGGATTGGGAGGCTGGACAGTGTGTCCCTGAGAGGACAATATGTAAAACTATGAAGTTGAAAACAATAGGGCAATGGAAAACCCAGAATTTTGGAGAAACCAGGAATGTAAAATGCCTAAAGAAGTCACAAGGAGTTAGCAGAGTCAGTACAAGGCAGAAGCCATAAGGGCTACCACCACCAGCAATGCCTGAGGGGTAAGGTTTCCCAAATCCTTTGGAGTTCACAACTCCTTGCCACAACTTGCCCCAGATGTGAAACATGGAGCTACAGGATATAAAGTTTGCCTTGTTTTGATCCTATTCCTTTCAATACTCCTATTCTTCTCTATTGGAATGAGGATGTGTATCCTGCACCATTATATGTCAGTAGTGTTTAACTTCTTTTTGGTACTTATAGGAGCTCACTGCTAAGAGTTTACCCAAAGCCTCATAGACTTTAGACTTGGACTTTTCAGCAGTGCTGAGACAGGAATCTGGCAACTCTTAGAGATGAACTAAATGCAATTTTCATAAAGAGATATGAACAAGTCTTTGGGGGTCTGGAGCAGAATGCTATGGTTTATATCTAGATGTTCCCCTAAAGCCTCATTTGATCATTGGCAAGACCTTGGGAAGGTGATTGGATTATAGGGGTAATAGAGCTAATCTGCAGTTAGGAAGTGGGGCCTGGTCAGAGGAGGCAGGTCACTGTGGGAATCTCTCCCTCCCCAGCTCCTCCCTTGCTTTCTGATTTCCATGTGAGAAATTTCCTTCATCCAGCCCCATCCACTTGTATGGTCACTGACCATACAAAGACTGAAAATTCTAAAATGTGGGCCAAAATAAACCTCTCTTCCTTTAAATTGCAGGTATACGGCATTTTATTCCAGTAAGGAAAGTGACTAAGATAGAGGGATAATATGACTTGTCTTACTTCCTTACAAGATATTGAAATAATAGAGATAATTTCTGTAATATATTTTATAAATGTAAATTAACAATGACAAAAACTAAGCCTCCACATGTGGTCATTGTTTCACGTAATATGTAGATTTTTAACTAAATCAATAACCTCAACAATGTAATGATAGTATGTGATGTAATGATGGGGCCCATTATTGGGCCCAGAATACTGGGACCCCAAATACCCCAAGGTCAATTCTCCTAGATGTATGCATTTTATGAGAAGTGGCATATTGATGTTTAATATTTTCATATCTTAATGATGTGCAGGAAATGGGCTTAATTATGATCCAGTTGAATAATGAGGTACTTCTATGTCTTTTGCTTCCAATTATTTTTAACAAAAGAAGAAAAATTCTAATTATTTTTGAGAAAAGAAGAAAAATTCCATTGGAGATGGAAGATCTCATTTAACATTTTCCTCTTAGAGAAGGAAACAGCACTATACTTTTGCCTTCTTCTCTTGTATTAGTCACTTTTGCCTTGCTATGACAAAATACCTGATACCTGCAATGTAAAGGAGAAAAGGCTTATTTAACTCACAGTTTTCAGAACAAACAGTCCATGGTGCTCTGGCTCCAAAGCAGAAACAGCATGGTGGAAAGGTCAGGGGGAGGAAAGCTGCCTACATCACAGTGACCAGGAAGCAGAGAGAGAAAGGAGGAGCCTGGGACATGCATGCACCATTCCAAGTCACACTTACAATAATCTGCTTCTGCCCACCGGGCTCCACTTCTGAACACAAGAGAGGCTTGGGGCACATTCTAGATTTTCAACATAATATCCCTTACGTGTTCTTCCTGAAAGGAATAACAGATGTTTGTTCAGAGTTGGGGACATTTATTGGACTAATTTCACTGGTGAGCTACATTTGTGTTGAAGGTTAAATAAAAGTCAGTGCTCTTGACCATACTGTCCTCTTATTTCTTTCTGAGTCCAGTTCATACACTTCACCTCTGTAAGAGTGGCAAAGGTCCGTGGGCTGCACCTGAACACTGTGACAGAGAAGGAGACCTATGAAGGTTCCCTTTTGCCCACTCTTTGGCTGTAGAGGCTCTGCTTGTGTCAGCATGCCCAAATCTGCAGGGTAACAAGATCTGCGGGCTACAGGATAAGTAGAAAATTGCAGGGCAGTCCTAGACTTCAAATCTTGTCTCTATTCCATAGTTTATCATGACCTTTAATTGAGTGTGTGTGTGTGTGTGTGTGTGTGTGCTGTTTGAACAAAGAGAGTAACTGTGTCCTGTCATTTACCTCATGTAAATTTAGCAAAAATATTTGGCAGTGTTTTCACACACATTCTTGGAAGAGAAAACAGCTATTGACATCCTTATCCTCCAAAAGAAATTCAAACCGATTTATGCCATATTCTCCCCTCTGCTGGAACAGAATCATATATTCTTGTGTGTCTACAGGTAGTGACAGAAGATTTGACTCATAGCAGTGATTTTAAAAATGCTTACTGTATGAAATAATAAAATACATTTTTTGAAGTAGAGTTTAAAAAAATTTGGAAAGCAGAATAGTTTTCCAGGAAAATGAGAAGATAAACTTAGGTCAAACTGAGCAAGGAAAGATAAAGGTTTTTAGAGAGCTAAGGCAAAGAATTCTGGACTGAAAAAAATAGTAGACTTTGGAGTGAAAAGAAGTATTCAGACAGAATGACCTGAGTCAGAACCAAAGGGCAAACTGCCCCAAGCTGTGGAACAAAGGATAATTAGCTGTTCAAAATGAACTGCGGAAATTTTCACTCCTCACAGGTAGGCAGGTCTAGAAATATTTACTATCTGACTCCTGGTAGCTGAAAAATTATATCCGGAAGTTCATTCAAGATTTATGGCAGTATCTTGTATTTTGCATGCCAAAGGGAAGCAAAATTTTTATTTATTTACTTATTTAGGTTCAAGAAGAGCAAACTTCAAACATCTTAAAACATGAGTGAAAGATGTAGGCATTTCCTGCCTCTAAAAATGCTATCGTAGAATGGGTTAATTGAGTTTGTATTGCAACAATGTGTGTATCATTATAAGAGTCAAATCATGAGAAAAAGGTTTATAGTGAAATACAGCAGCTCCTTCTTTGCCATTCATCCAATCCCAAAACATAACAGTAAATTCTTTATATTTTTTATCTATTCCTTTTGACATATTTCTAATAATATGATTATATTGGTATTTCTTGATTCCTCAAGTTTAAAAATCTGTTGAGTTCATTGTATGGAATAATTACCTTTACAATTTCATTTACTCAAGAGTTAGGCAATAATATGGAGGTAAACACATAATAGTCACAATATAATTGTGTAATTATTGTTTACCAATGAGATAAGTGATGTATTATGGTTACAGAGGTTTTCCTATTTGTTTTATGTATTTTTACTTTTCCTAGTTAACCACTGACTTATTTTTCTGATTTGCTTAATTTTCAATGTTCACAATTCTTAATTATTTTTTTTTCCTAAATGCCAGGCTCAATCAGGTCCGTTTTTTTCTCTCAAAATTCTCACTCTGGATCCTCCATAACCCTGCTCCCCCGCGCGCGCGCGTGCGTGTGTGTGTGTGTGTGTGTGTGTGTGTGTGATCCAAGGCCTCCCATATGCTAGGCAGGTGCTCTATCTCTGAGCTTTGCCCTCAGCCCCTGCTCCTTCCGACTGTCCTGCAGAAGCATGTTCACAACAGGGGTTTCATCTTGCCATTTTCTGATGTTAGATCCTCTATTTCCTAGGCTTATTTCTGACTTATATAAAGTGGACAAATCTATGATTTTCATGAGAGGCATCAGCACTTTCATTTTGTTGTTTTTTACTCATTTTTATCAAGTGATAAGGACAAGGTACAATTAAAATGTTCAAAAGCAAGACAAACTACTATTTAATAGAATGAATGGTGCCACCGAACTAATCAGGAGGCAGCACCGGTGAGCAAATTTTGTTCCTCAGCCCTGTTCACTGTGTGGGAGTCAAAGCATAGCAGGAATGTGCAAGGAATGAAAAGCAAGGTGTGGTTGTGTCGAGGTCCTTGAGCTTTAGCTAAACTACCTATTCAGGATAATATAGTAAAGATATTTCTGTAATGTTTTGTGCCATGGAAATGATTAACTGATTTCTGTATGATTAAAATGATATATTTTGTTTCTTGCTTCTCCCACCTCATCTTCTTTATGCTCCTCCAAAACAAAATTTAATGTAATAATAACATTACAATTCTAATAGATTTTTTTCCTGGACATTCATTGGGTCATAATACACTGCTTTTCACAGCAAGAAGGAAAGAGGAAGATGGACAGGGGGAGTGTGATGGAGAGGTGGGAAGAGAAAAGGGGGAAGAGAGAGAAAGAAAAAAAGGAGTATTGGTTAGCTACATCACTTCCTTCAAAATTTCTATTTTGGAACAGTGAGCCATCATCTTCCTCAAGCAGCGAGATGTCCTGACAGCTATCCCTGCCTTGGAGATCTACCCACTCCTGCACCCAAACTCTCTCTTATGCAAAACACTATGGCTCTGCCCCAGACTCAGGTCCCAAAGTGGTGGAGCCATTTGTCACCAATTTCACTGCTATAACGTAGGCTCTTAGGCTGAGCTTGTGATTCATTAGGATCAATTTTCTCTGGAATTTGGTGAAGGAATATTAATAATAAACCCTCCCCTTAAATGTTCAAATTTAAAATTTGGGTTATTATAGATTATAATGGATTATTATAACAGGTGGACTACTTCTAAGGTCCCCACTTACCTAAAGAGATACATGTAAAAACCTAGGCTTACCAGTATCAAATTTCCAGTTTTTTCAGGTATGTTTTGTCTCACTTGTAAATTTATGCCTAAGTGATCAATTCATTGAAAAGTGGGACAGTGGAAAGTACAAGAGAAAAAAAGGACCATTATGGGGTCTTCCAGAGAAAGACAAGTTGAAACAGAGAACAAGTAGGGTTGGAGTTTGTGGGCAGGAGGAAGGGTAGCATCCAATGTTTGATTTTTCTGGACTGCAAAGAACTTGTGGCCTTCTAGGTTACAGAATTAGGTGTGGACTAGATTTTGGAGAATTTGGAACCAAACCAAAATAATATTTTTTAAATCAATAAAACAATAGCAGAGGATTCTAGTAGAAAGTCTAATACATACCTTGGTATGTCAAAAATAGAAGGAGCTTTAAAAAAAGAAATAAAGGAGGAGGAAAGAAAGAAAAAAGAAACAAAAGGACCTTAAGAGTTGAAAGAAATCATAGAATGTATTATGTAGCCCCCATTTCCTACTCCATGCTAGAATCCTTTCTTTCAGGAAGCTTGAGACCTTTCTAGCTAAATGGATGCACCGTGAAACTATACCCTTAAGTGAAAGAAATCAGATGCATGATTTATCCAGTGTGAGAAACCAAAAGTGTAAATAAGGACCAAAATGTATAATAGATATTGAGAAATGGGAAGAAAATGTTCAAATGAGAAGGGGAACAAGAAGAGAGGGGGAAATGAATGAAGGGACAAGAAAGAAAATAGAAGGAAAAAGTGGAGCCAGACTCAAACCTCTCTCAGTGAGTCAGTGCCATTTGCAGACTGCAGGGGCAGAGAACCAGGCCTCACCAGGAGATGATCCCAGCCTGGAAACCAGGGCCATGTGTGGGCTGCTGCCAGAGTGGGGACAGCCAGACCCAAGCCTCTCTCCGTGAGTCAGGGCCATTCAAGGACTGAGGGGGAAGAGAAGCAACCCCACCTGGAAACCATATTTTCATTGTTTTGCTGGGTTGGGTTTTATTCTCTTTTGTTTTGTTTGATTATGTTAAATCTGATGGCAGGAGCAGCTATTTTAAAGATAGCAAGACATATTACGGCATCATTTTGGATTTACTATTGGCTTGTTTTGAAGTCCTGTATTGCATTCATTGTTTTGTTTGTATTGTTTCTATTCTATTCTGTTCAATTTTTACTATGTCCGAAAGTATCTGAAGCTATTTTGAAGACAACAAAAGTTATTATGGTGACTATTGTTGATTTCATCAAGTTTTGAAGTCCTATACCAGTTGTATTGGATTATTTTGATTGGTTTTATTCTGTTATATTCCTTGGTTTTATCCTCTTTCAAATAAAGTTAAAAAAAAAAGAAAAAGTGGAAATAAGGCTTTTATAAATGAGGAGGGGGAGAGGGTAATGAGAAAAAAAAAGAAGCAAGATATGTATAGGTACAAATTCCTTATGAATAATGTTATCATTATGTATACGTAAAATCTTACCTTTAAATTCAATGCTCTGGGTTCTATAGATTTGCCTAGAATTTGTTACCGGTCTTCCTGTAAATTTTTAAAGCTTTTGTCATAGGGTACTACAAGTTTTTCAGGTGACAGTTAGCAACTAAGAGGTAGCATAGCACAGGATTAAAAACAAAATCTCCATTTCTGAAGCCAGGCTAGGTCTCAGGTTGGGACAATAAAGGTCAGCAGGTCACCCTAAGTCGTCTTTCATCCATTGTGATTTGACCTCATGATCTGATTTGTGAATACATCTCTCAAGATGGAAGCTTTTACCTTCTACTGATTTTCCACAAAGGTCTGGTTTCCAGGCTTCATGACCAGGTCTTTGATCAGGACTGTCTTTAAGACTTCCCTGTTAGCAGTTACCTGTCCATCTGGGTCTTTCCTAGTCATTTGCAACTATGTTTTCTCTTGATATTTGATCTACACTGCTTAGGTAGAAATGGTTATACACAGCAAAGGAAACCACTACAGTGGATCTGACCTTTTGCAAATGACACATGAACAAAGATTGTTTTGGTTAGGATTGAGGTCAAATATTTAAAGTAGCAAATCCAAATAATTAGCTTCTACTTGTTGGACATTTGTTTTCCTTCATATAAGATCCACTCAGCTGTACAATTGCCCTATGATGTAATCAGTGTCCATGGGTCTCCTTTCTCTGTCTCTAGTTCTGTCCCTAGGGTTGGGTTTCAACTTCACTGTTGCCCTAAGATCTTTAGATAGCTGCTGCATAGTAGCAATTCAGGCAGCAAAAAAGAAGAGAAAAGAGCAAGTCAGTTACAGCCAGATGAGCAAGTTCTCTTTTAAGAACTTTACTGGACTCTTTACTCAATGGCTTTTCAATTTCTCCTGAGGATACAGGTGTAGGAAGACTTTCTGAACAGAACCTACATTGCATAAGAAATAAGAATCAATAATAGGGTCACATCAAACTAAAAAGTTTCCTTTCTACACAGCAAAGGAAACCACTAACGGAATGGAGAGCTAACCTATAGAATGGAAAAAAATTTTTTTCCAGCTACTCTTCTGACAAAGTACTAGATTTAGAATATACAAAGAACTCAAAATAATTAGACCTCCTAAATTTAAAAACCCAAATAAAAAATTGAAATGAATAAATATTTCTCAGATAAAGAAGTTGAAATGGCCAATAAATACATGAAAAAATGTCAAACATTACTGGCCCTTTGAGAAATGCAAATTAAAATAACATCCTTGGAGCATAAGACTGGATCCAGTGGGTCAACCCCTTACTTTTCTACAGTAAATTTGTACTTGAGTGTAATAGTGCTAAGTTGTGCATCTCAGTCCCTTTCCCTGAGGGATACAGGAAGCAATCTACGTGCTTACCCACCTGGTATGATGAACAGCAAGGTGTGTACATGTGTTTAAAGTAGCAAACAACATTTGGACCCACCTTTATGCTCCATCTACCTTGTTTTTTATATGCTTACCCAAACATCACAGAGGGCCCAATAGACCCACATCTCTCCAGGATTTGCTTTTTTTAAGGTTCCTTTTGATTTTTTCAGGTAGAAGTAGCCCAACTCAGTAAAATGGCAGAGGAAAAACCAGATTTGCAAGTTCGGTGGAGGTCAAAAGTGAATCATCAGATTACTCATGCGTGGACAATGAAGATTATCTGTTAATGGTAAAACACATGCTTTCATAACAGAAGAGTGGTGCAAGTGTATGATGATGAGGAGGAAGATGATAATGATGATAAAGATGGTGATGATGGTAATGATGAAAATGATTTTGATGTTGGTCACGTGAGCCAAAGTTCCTGTGACAGTGAAATGGAGCAAGAATCAACTGATACAGACACAGGGAAGGCAGACCACCTTGATTCAAGTGACAAAGAAAACAGCAATGGGGGTACATATTTGACTAGTTGAAATGCTGCAAAATGACCTTGCAACCTAATGGAGAGATCTAATGTTAAAACTAGGTCCAAAAATATAGGGAACGACTTGGCAGAGATGAAACATATTAGAATGCCAGCACTGCCATTCAATGTTGGAAATTGTAACAGACAAAATGCTACAAGATGCTGTGAAATACACAAAGGCTGAAATGCAAGTAAAACATTCTGCATGCATCAACAGCCATATTAAAAAATGTATTTATTATGACAACTCACTCGCTGAACTGAAAGCATTTATAGTTCTGTGGTACTTAGCACAAATTTCTTATGATGATCACAGGCATGTAAAAAAAATTAACAAGATTTATGGAAAAGTGATGGGCCAAAATATGCCATAAAAATGTATGTATGCCCTTGTAGACTTATGCTTTCAATGTAGACATTTATCCTGTAACTCAGCCACCATGTCCCTATTAGTATAGTAATAAACTGAAGGATGTTGTAAACAGACTTGTTGCTCTCATCTAATAACTAATCAGAATGTGACATTCAGCAGTTGGTTACTGGTTTCCAACTGATGTTACATTTGTTAACAGAGCACAGGCTGACCAGTGCAGGAACAGTATATAAGGTCAAAGCAGAAATTCCAAATGCAATGTTGCAATTTCAAAACAAAGAACTGTACACTACAATCTTTGAATTTAAGAAAGATGTAATTTTGACCTCATACATTGCAAAGAAAAACAAACTAGTACTGATGATGTTAACATTTTACTATGATGGAAATATTAGTAGGGAAACCTTGACAAAATGTTGATTTTGATATTAAATTGATATTAAACATTGATGAGTTATGCAGCAATTCTGATGTCACTTGAAACACAAAGCATTGACCAATGGTTGTGTTTACTACATCCTTAATATGTGTAGCATAAAGTTTGATAGTTTACAAAGAAAATAACAAGTACAAAGTATCACAGAGGAATTTTCTTAGAGTACTAGGACTGGAGATCATAAGAGGTCATTTACAGTGGAGAAATAACAAAATGTTTCTGCCCAGGGCACTATGCAAAAAACTTGTGGACTCACCCCACTCCGTGCCCCACAGACCAGCAGGATCATTGGCCACCCCTCCTCCTTGCCCTATGGACCTCAGGGGCCTGTGGGATCACTGGTCTCCCCTCCTCTTCACCCCACAACCTTGGAAACCAGCAAGATTATTGGTTACCCTCCCCCCCATCCAAAAGACCACAGCAGCCCACAGACAATTAGCAACATTTTCCACCACCTGCAGAATCTTGGTGGGCTGGTGAAAGCCTCAACAACCCCTCACCCACACAGAGGACCTCAGTGGGCTTGCAACAGTGCAGTGAGTTTTCCCCTCACTTAGAGGACCTCAGTGGGTAAATAGAAGCAGCAGTGAACCCCCCACCACCACAGGTGTAGAATCTTGGCTAAGTCTGGCAAGAGTGTGGTTAAGTCCTTCTTCCATGCAGAGAACACCAGGTGGGTTGAACAGAGTGCTGAAAAAGCCTCCTCCAACCCAGTGGAAACCAAAAGGGCCTACAAGATACCCAATGACACAGTCGGGTCCCAGCTGAGGTACACACTAGAGCCAGGTAGATCTGGTAGTTGGGAACAGCCTGAAACCACAGTAACAATAGGAGCTAAGGGATGGCTTACATGAATACTAGGAAGAATACAGGACTCACCCACAGGCCCTGCAGGAGGAGTTCAGGTGACTGGCCCCTCCCCTTCATTGTGGGACCCAGAAATTGGACGAACATCAACCACAGAGTAGGACCCTAAGACACACCCGATGGACAGTTGAGACTAGTGGAATTGAAAAGACCAAAATATAAGCCTACGAGGTGAAAATGACAAAACAAAAAAAACAAAATGCAATCTCAAACATCCAGTCCATCAGGAACAAGTACAGGAGACAAAAAAATAGAGGACATTAAAAGTCATACACTTGAAATTTCTGAAGATAGCAAGTGAAATAAAGATACAAATCTATGAGGCTATAGGGAAATTGGGTTTGAAATAATCTCTCACATAAAGAAAGAAATGACAACCTTAATAAAGGAGTTGTTCCACATAGCTAGAAAAGACATTGATAAAAAAAGTACTGGAACATGGGAAAATGATGGAAACCTTGAATGAACAATATGGAGAAGAAGTAGAATGCATGAAACAAATTCAAAGAGATATCCAGAAGACAAAAAATTCTGTTGAAAGGTGGCAAAACCATTTGAATGAAGCTGAGGATAGAATTTCAAATCTCGAGGACAGGATCATAGCTAGTGTTCATGAAAGGAAAGAACTTTTAAAAATAAGAAGACAGCATGAAATGACAATTCAACAGCTTCAGGATGGTGCAAAGAGAAACAGTATGAGACTAATAGGCATCAATGAAGACGCAGAGGTCAATGCAAATGACATCAGTAAACTATTTGCAGAAGTAATAGCAGACAATTTCCCAAATGTGGGAAAAGAATCAGATATACAGATAAGTGAGGCATGTAGAATGCCAAACAGTCATAACCAAAACAAATCTACACCCAGACATATAATAATCAAGATCCCAGAAAAAATCCCAGGGAAAAATCTGGGCATGGGGTGAGTCAAACCTAACAGATGTGGTCCCACATGAATAAACCGGACAGCTCCTGACAGGGCCGTAGGATAAGAGGGAGGTGGGAGGGTAGAGGGGAGGAGGGGAGACAGCCCAGGAGAAAGGCTGGAGTTCCATAGATGTTCTCTGCCATCCTTTAACATAATGAGAAACAAAACCAAGATACAAATTGAAAACAGAAGAGAGTGGCCAAACCTGTTGTGATAGCGTGCTAAGTACATGCGGTTTTTCTTTTCAGTTGCAAAGAGGCACATGTAAGATGTTTGCAAAACATAAAATGAAAGTAAGCTTTTAAAAGAAAAAGTCTAGTCTCATTTTTTGAAAAATGTATATGCATAGACCACTGTGTAGAAAGCTTATAATTGGTTAATGGGATCTCATGTGAGTTTTTCTTAAAAGTGACTACATATATTTTCTGATTTTCTTTTCTTCTTTTTTTTTTTTTTTTTTTTTTTTGAGACAGGGTCTCACTGTGTATTTCAGGCTAGCCTTAATCTACCACAATCCTCCTGCCTCAAGCTCCCAACTGCGAGATTACAGGTATGTACTACCACACCTGACTTTGATTTCCTATAACAATGTGTATAAATCCTTTATTTGCAAGGGTCATATCAAGCTTATGGAGCAGATCTTAAAACTAGAATTTGCAAGAAATTTCTTAATTTTGATAAGCAACCTCAGGGAAAGGGAATAGAGACATAGAGAAGTAAAACCAGGATGGAAAGAAAGCAAAATAGAAAGTGTGTTATGAAGCTAACTACAACTCTAGACCCAACACTGTGAAGAGCCAGGTAGCTCAAGGTAAGGTGGCACATACCTGTATTATTGTCTACTTGCGAGGCTGAGGAAGGAGGCCACAAGTTCCGGGACAGTCTGGGCAATTTAGCAAGATATTGTGTCAAAATAAAAAATAAAATAAAATAAAATTTTAGGAGGACTGCACCTCCGGCCTCCCAGGGCATCTCTCAGATTAGGCAGGCCCTTTTCCTTTGAAACAATGAGTTGCTGTTTTTTAAGCCAGGCATCTGATGTGAAAAGGACAAATTTCCCCTGCTCCCTTGCCCCTGGCTTCTCTCAGCACACCTCAGCGAGCCTCTTTCCCCTGGTGTTTCAGTTTTTCCAGAGCCCATTTTGTTTCTCTTAGGTCTCTATGTTAGTTCTCTATTGTTTGTCTATCTCCTGGTCTTCCTGAGACCTGTATGATCTGGACAGTGAGAAAATAACTTAATAAAAAATTAAGAGCAGAAAAAGGGGGCAATGGGGTGTCAGAAATAGCAAATGTAACGCTGAATCAAAGCTCTGCCACTCATTGAGTATGTGACTTTGGAAAGGTTACTTTGCATTTCTAAATCTCAGCTTCCTTCGGGAAACAAGGCTGATTAACTAGGTTCTTCACAGGGCTGCCAGGTACCTCTGTGTGACTAGGGTACTGCACAAAGCCACTGGGTGGGGGAGGTGAGCAGGCTGCGTCCCACGTGGGATCACCATGGCTGGGCAGCATCCACCAGGCAGAAGTACCTATTTCTAATTTGCCCAAGCTCCCCTTGTGTGGAGCCTCTCAGGTTTGGTAGTTGTAAGGATTTAAGAGACATTATATATGTAAAGCACTTGATAAATAATAATAAATGGTAACTACTGCTGTAGTCGCTGTCTCAAGTACTGGCAGTTAAGAAAGCACAAGCTATAAATAGAAGTCCGATAAAGATGAGGCAGGGTGGGTCCTTGTTCTTCTCATGGACTGTAAAGGACACAAGAACAGGGAAGGACCCAGTTTACCTCTCCATGTTCCCAGCACTCAGTAGACAGTAACTACTGTATTGGCTGAATGAAAAAATCATTTCCCTTACAAAAAAAAAAAAAAAAAAGTAATAGGTTTTTATTTTTTAAGTATCTTTTTAAAGATATTTGCTTGGATGTCTTCTGGAGTGTCTTGGATATGTTGGTTTCAGCTGGCCAGTTCTTAGGTTGTGTGTTCTGTCTCTTTCAAAACCACTTACGGGGTAAATCTGGGTTGGTGTTCAGGGTACAATGTTCCCATTGTCTTTGGTTTCTAAAGAAAATCCTCACGTTGTGGCTCTGAGCAATAACAGCATGTGGATTCGCCAAGCCTGTCTCTGTTGTGTCTGCCATGTGATCACACAGACCCTTTCAGCCCGGTGGGAGGGAAGCTAGACTGATCATTTATGTCTTGGTGACCACACTTAAGTCTGATGCATTTAGAGTTCTTCAGTTGACTCCTGTCTCTTTGCTTTCCTGACTTTTTTCTGGACCCCATGATGTGAGGTCTGTGGCCCTGTCCACAGAGGCGGCCTCTCTGGTCAGAGCTCCTTCTGCATCCTTCCCAGCCCTCTCCTCCAGCTCAGGTGTGTGTGGTGGACAAATAACCATGCCTGGGGTCCTATGAGCAGCATGGCGAAGCTCTAGAATGGTCCTCCTTGTGGTAAAGGAGGGATGCAGCTAAGGCATTATGGAATTTAATTCTTCCCCTAGATAAACTTTCAGTGAAATCCAGCAAAAATAATATTTTCAATTAGAGGATACCATTTTTTCTGTAGTTGCTGCTAATTTAGTATAACTAGTCTGAATTAGTTCTAAACTACATATGATAGTATGGAAACACATACGTCCTCCTCCCACTGGTCCATTGTACGGTCTCTGCTCCTTTGCCTGGTTGAATTCTCTTCTCACCACTAAACTGGGCTTATGAGTTGTCAGAATTAAACCGTACGTGTTGTGCAGAGTTTTCAACAGCACTGAGATTCCAGGTCTTGTAACAGCAACATGGACCTGGAGGCAAATTCCTCAGAGAAGGTCACCCTCGGGGAGGCTAGGAAGGGACCTTTGTCCTTCCTTTGAACAACCACTCCTCAGGACACACCACATGCCCACCATGGACCTGAGAGACTTCGGAAGTGTTAGTCCTGCACGCATTTCCTCAGTCCGTGCCACCCCGTTTCATTTTGAGAGGGGCGGCTCTTTCCCTGGCCTTGACTGTGTTAGGCTGCTTGAGTGTGAGAGACTGCTTTAAAATTAATCTTATATTCCCTGACTTTGATGGCAAACAGTATGATGGGGTTGCTTCTCTGTAAGAGCAGGATTTCTTAGGATTAACTATATTAAAGGCCAGTCAACAAACTTTTGGAAAAACATTTAAGAGAGCTCACCATTGTCAAGGCAGCTACATTGGATGCACACTTGCTATACATTAGAGCCTGGACTCCATTTGTCAGATGCATCCAATGATATCAGAAAAGCATCTCTGGGTTTAATCCCCAGTACCGAAGTGGAGGGTCTCAGTGTTCAAAATATCTATACTCTTTCTATTGTCCTGAATAGATACTGAAATACAAAAACATGGCATTTCTCCCCAGAGAAAAAATTAACATTTGCATGGCTCTTGCATTCTATTTTTTGGTTTGGTTTGTTTTTTTTGAAACAGGATCTTGCTATGTAGTTCAGGCTGGCCTTGAACTCACTATGTAGCCCAGGCTGGCCTCAAACTCATGGATATCCTCTTGCCTCAGCCTCCCAAGTGCTGGGATCACAGGCATGTGCCACCATGCCCAGAAGAAGCATTCTGTATGACATAGTTTATCAAGAAAATGCAAACAGTCCAAACATGATAGTAAATAGTATGACCAGTTTGATTTTAGTGCTTTGATTAATGCTAAGACTTCAGCAGTTTTACTACCATTGCTTTTGTACTGCCAGTATCTCACTATAATTTGTAAGAGTAGCCATGAAAATAGCAGCACAATTTATCAGAGTTAAATCTTGAAAACAGCCCATATGCACATCCGCAGATGAATGGATAAAGAAAATGTGGTATTTATATGCAATGGAGTATCACTCTGCCATAAAGAAGGATAGAGGCATTTTTAGATAAATGATGCAACTCGAGACCATAATTATTGTTTTATTATTTTATTAGCACATATTTGTCCCACATATGATCACATTTATCATAGGGAATTTGCACCTATACATAAGGCATCTTAATTATTTTTCCCATTCCTCTGCTCTCCCTTTAACCCTTTTCCCCTCCCCATTTACAAAAGCTTCGTTTCCATTTTTTTCTTCCATTCTCTTTTTTCTTTAAATCTCTTTTCCCTTCCTTCCCTTCCCCCACATCTTGTGTGAGAAACCCCAAGGGTAAATCAGGAAAATAATGGAAGATAGACATTGGGAAACAGGAAGGACTGGTTCAAACGCGAGGGGAGGAAAGAAGGAAGGGAAAAGGGACTTACAGAAAAAAAATTGAAGGAAAAATGGAAATCGCGCTTTTATAAATGAGGAAAAGAGGGAGGGGACAGGAAGGAGGGGAGAGGAAGGGGACAGAAAAAAGAGTTAAAGTGTGTCCTGTGCGTGTACAGATCCTCCATGATGAATGTGATCATTATGTACTGCAAACATGCACTCATAAAAAAGCGAATATTGAGCTAATGTTTTTTCTGCATATTTTTTTACAAATGTATAGATACATGGAAATTTGCTACTTAAATTTTGATAAGAATTTTTAAAAATAATAACTGAAAAATGAATACTAAGTAAGTGCGTTTAACTCTTCAATTTGATCCCATAGTTCTTTGCAGGATTATTTTAGCTATGAGAGCCATTAACACCAAGTATTAAACGAAGGTAATATAACCAGATATGCAGGGCTGGGGATTGAACCAGAACTTCATGTAATTTTATGCTGTGGTACCATACCCACATTTTATAACAGAGTAGAACATTCTACTCCAGTAATACGTTCAGAGCACAGAAACATGATCACAGCACAGCAGCTCACCACGAAAGGCCCTGGCCACAGTTATCCCTTCTCCCTCACTGGTTACCTTGGTGGACCACAAGCTGAATTCAGATGCTTCTTCCCACTGGTGTGATTAATTATACAGGGAGGGCACAGTCACCTTAAGAGGAAAATAGATGAGAAAAGCAAGGGGACAAAATGTGAGATTCTCCAAGACACTATAGACTATATTTTTAAATTTTGGTTGTTACATTGAAGGAAATAAGTCCTTATTTGAGCCATGAGCAGAGGATCATTTCACTACATGTCTACTTGGCATGGTGGTGCACACCTGTAGTTTCAGCTACTTGAGAAGCTGAGGCAGGAAGATCACATGTTTGAGGCCAGCCTGGGCAACCTAGCCCTGCCTCAGGATAAAAAATAAAGGGCTGGGGATGTAGCTCAGAGATTAAGCACTTGAGTAATATGCATGAGACACTGAGTTCAATCGCCAGTAAAATACACACACACACGCACACACACACAACTCTGTAAATGTAAATCAAGTACCCACACTAATACATCTCTTTTTGGTGGCATTATATATTTTTCATGCTCTTTTCTGCATGCTTGCAGGTTAAAGTGGGCCAGTTAATAGGAAATCATATGACAGCCAGGAGGTGACAATGAAGCCACAGTTAGTTCTCTCAGAATGACATGGGCTTCAAATGTGGTAAGACAAGACACAGAGGAGAGAGGCAGGCCACGGCTCGTTCCCTTTCCTCTTACCTTTTCAGTCTCTGACCGTTAAGGATTCGGTGAATGAAGAGGTGGGGTGTCTTTACACGGCTACCTCCTAAGAGCAGCTTTCAGAGATTCCTTCCCTCCCACTCTGGTGGCCACACGGCCAGGGTCTCGCACCTTCTCACAAGCTCTGATTGGCCACTTCTTCAGGGTGATGGCTATGGCACCTCCGACTTTCTCCTTTCAGTCCTTCACTTCCCCAGCTCCTCCGGGAGTTTGTGGAAGGGCTAATTCACTGACTGAATCCTTTATTCCTGTAATATTTATAGTAGCGCTTTTTTTTCATAGCCGTATCCCACTGAGCTGTCTTCAGTGGTAATTCTGGAACTGAAGTGATACTTTAAGGGTGGAAACCTGAATTTTTTTTTTCTGATCTCACTGGACTAAAACTCATCAATGTCTCCATTGCTGTAGTAAATGATCTATGGTAAGTTATTTAAATTATCACAAGCAGTTTACTTAGTTACCTAAATTCAGAAAAAGTTGACTTAAATGAAAGTGAGATGCCTGTGTATCTTTGGTATTCAGAGAATGGTATCTGAAGAATCCAGGAGGCAAAAATGGTGGGGTGAATTCATTTTGTATGACTTGCATCCTATATCTTCTGGATGGATTCAGAGACCACTCTCTTCATGAGGTTTTAAAAAAAGCACTGGTGAAGGGAATCACATGATCTCTGAAGGACCTAACCAAATTTTAGGCAGGTCAGGAAGGGTAGTAAAAGATGTCCTCCTTGAGACTGGCTTCTTAAACTTGAAGGAGACAGGTGATCACACCTATAACCTCAGCTACCCAGGAGCCTGAGGTAGGAGGATCACAAGTTTGAGCCCAGCCTAGTTAACTTGCTGACATCCTGCTGCAGAAAATAAAATAAAAAGTGCCGAGAAAGTAATGCAGTGGTAGAGAACTTGTCTTGGATTTAATCCCCAGTACTGCTACAAAAACAAATCAGATGAAGACGGTCTGGTTACTGTAATTGGCATCAGGGCCAGAGCAGTAATCAAAATGATTTCACTGGCAGAAATCTTAAAGTTGGTTTATCGATCATGGTCCCCCCTAGGCTATTAAACCTAACTTTTATCAGGAAAAGCCAAACGGCAACAACAGAAAACAAACTGTAATTCTTGTGAATAAAAGGTTTTAGGCACCTCAAAAAAGAATCTTAGGTACTGCCTCATTTCTAGATTTAGACTAGTTTACAACATCAGTGCTTAACATAATTATTGGTATGTTGGAACAGAACTTAGAGCTGCTATTTTATCATTTGTGTATTTTGTTTCTCATTTATCTGCCCTCATTTCCTACTGTCCTGTGAGTTACTAGATCCTTTTTGTTTTGTTTTGTTGCCTTTTTGATGCAAGGTATCGCTCTGTAGTTCAGGCTGGACTTCAACTCACTTTGTAGGCCAGGCTGGCCTTGAACTCACAGAAATACCCTTTTGCCTCAACCTCCCGATAGATCCTTTTTCTTTAAAAAAAAAGTTGTATTTTTTGGACTAGGGATCGAAATCACAACCTTGCACTTGCCAGGGAAGCGCTTGTGCTGCTGAGTTAAATCCCTGGCCAAAATTTGTATTTTTAAGTCATTGCTCTAGCTGGGCATGGTGGCACACTCTTGTAATCCCAGCACTTGGAGGCTGAAACAGGAGGATTTTTGTGAGTTCAAGACTAGCCTGGGCTACAAAGTGAGCCCAAGGCCAGCCTGAACTGCATAGGGAGGCCCTGTCCCAAAAACACCATAAAAAAGGTCACTGCTCTAAGGATTAAACAATACTCATAGTCTATTAGTATTAATATTTTTTACCATTTAAAAAATATGTGCTCAGTGGTAGAATGCACACTTACCATGTGCAAGGCCCTAGGTCAGCTCCAAAATGTGAATTAAAGGGGTATATAGAAATCTTACCATTTAGATTAACTTAGTTTTTCTGCCTTTACATAGACCAAGAATCATATAAAATAATGCTAATTTTTTTATCAATCATCAAGTGTAATTTTTAATTTCTTTTTTAAAATTTATTTAAAGGGAAAAAAAAGCAAAACAGAAAAAGGGGTAGAAACAATACAGAACTTCAGAAAAAAAAAGAAGAAATCACTAGTTGATAAATTACATATTGTCTTCTTAGACCTAGTTGTTAAAGTTACAAAATTAAAGAATACAAAGTGTATATTCAAACAGTGAGACTGCAGAGTTCAATGATCCAATAACCACTTAGCAACATGGTTATCAATCATACACACTCAAACATACATGCAGCCATATCCTCTAGAGCATTTTCTTTTCTTCTTTTTACTTTTTAAGTCCATTATCTGCTTAGTTATATCCTGTTTCAGGTTGCTCAGTACCTTACTGACCTGTTTTGTTGTTGTTATATACTTTTAATCACCTTATATAATTCCATTGCATTGTTTTTGAGTTTCTCCTCATCCATGATCCATGGATTAGCTTTGGTGGAGTTGGGAGATTTTTGGAGATATTTTGTTACTTTCTGATCTACATTTTTTTTTTTGAAGGTAGCAAAATATAGCAGAACAAGACAAAACAAACCCATGCCACCACACTGCAATAAAACTACCACAGAACAGCAGAACAGGTCACCAGGACACAAGCAATGGGCTCAATAGTACAGCCCATTTTGTTCACATTAGCTGTTCTTTGAACCAAGTAGAGGAAAATGGAAGGAAATATATAACTTTTAAAACTAGATATTGAATAAAGCAGTACCATTAATCAAAACTGAGCAAAACAGTGATAAAAATATTTGCCTTCAAAAAGATGGTAGGAGGAAATCCCCCTTGCTTGCCACACTATATACATTCATCCTCCAAAAAGATACTCAGACCACCGGTGCCTACTTGCTAACGCGGGGGGTGGGGGGTACAGAGGGGATGGATCAATGTCTGATTCTCAGGGCCCCAGCTGCTCACCAGGGCGGCGAGTAGGCCACCTGTTCTCCAGCGCCCAAAGTTCCAACATGATGCAGAGTTCGGGAATCCCATCAAGTGTAATTTTTAAAAGCTCAAGTTCATGCGTTCTTCATGCCTGTCATCCCATTTCCCTTCTATCTGAAAAGTTACTTTTAACAATTCTTTTAGAGCAAGTCAGCTGGTAATAAATTCTGTTGGTTTTCCTTCATCTGAAAAAAATGTCTTGATTTCACCCTCATTCCTGAAGGGTATTTTTCCTGGATGGTTCTGAGTGAACAGGCATTTTGCTTTTCTTTTAACACTTAAATGTTTTCTTACTTCTGACTGTAACCAGCTCCCTCTAGCCACTGGGTCCTTACTTCAGCACAACCAAGATTGAAACCGACAAAACAGCAAGCAGCAAGTGACGGGGAGTGTCCGAATGTGTGTTTAAGAGAAAGAATAAAAGAAAAAGATTCCCTGCTTGTTGGCAGTGGTAAACCTTACATGCTCAGGTCTGCTGGCCTTTTACAGTTTAGGGACAGGTGTACTGGATGGAAAGCAGGGTGCTCCTGGCTGCAGGCAGCCCTTCCTGTCCAGAAAGCAAGTTGCTTAGTTTGTATTTCACTTCTTCCAGGTCTCTCTCATTTGGTTAAGGATCTGCTCTTTGTCCCTTTGTATTCCATTAGATCCTGATGGTCAGTTTTTTTAAGCTGTTATTCAGCCCCTTTGGGATGTTAACTCACTTGAGCTCTCTTAGTTTACTTGGGGTTAACTATTCAGGACCTCATATACCCTATCTTCTGACCTTCATGGTTTCTGCGGAGAAATATGCTTGTCTTTTAATCATTATTTCCCTATAGACAAGGTGTTGCTTCTCTGTGTTCAGTATCTTCCATCTTTCCAGAAATTTGATTGTGAAATGTCTGGGGGTAGTTTTATTTTTCTGCTTGAGGTCTGCTGGGCTACTGTAAGGTTTCCCTTTCACGAGTTTATTCTTCAGATACTGTTTAACCCTGCACTCTCTATTCACAAAAGAATATTAGATATTTTCCTATTGCACTATAGGTCTCACTTTTTCTTAAATCTGTTTAGGTGATTCCAGTCCCCTGTCCTCAAGCTCACTGACTCAACACCTTTCACCTAAGAGCTCGCCTTGGGTGTTAATTACTAAGTATTTCAGTTCTAAAATTCTTTATACCTTGTATTTCTTTGCTGAAATTTTCTAATCATTTTGGAAGTTTTCACTGTTACCTTGGAAAATTTTTATAGTGGCCATTTAGAAGTCTGTTTGTAATCTGGGTCTTTGGTATTGGCCAATTGTCTTTTCCAATGCTTGCTCATTTTGAGGTCTTCCCAGTTATTTGTACACCAAGTAATATTGTATATTCCTGACATTTTGAATATATCAACTTATGGGCCTTGCTTTACCTACATACAATTTAATTTTTTTAATAGGCCGTCAGCTTTGTTGAGTTCAGACCTCAAATTCCAAGCACTGCAAGGTGGGTTACAATTCCAGTCTTAAGTTCAACTTTCAAAATTTTTGTCATGCTATTGGGATATCTCCTGTGTGCACCATGCAGAGAACAAAGTGGGACCTGGCTGGCTGCCTCTCCTCTAGTTTATTTCTCAAAGTCTTTGTACACGGTTTAGAGTCCAACCACACCCACAGCCCAAGAGTAGAGATATTTATTCATAAACAATTTGAAGGGGTTGCTCACCTAAGTTGCTGCCTCTCCTCAACCTCGTACTTCCTGGTCCTCTGGGGCTCACACTCAGTCCCCAAGTTAAAACACTGAGGCTTTTGTTACCCTGCTGTGCTGCACACTTCCATCAACTGTGGCTATACCCAGGCCAAGCGGTGAGTGGAGAGTTAAAAAAAAGCAACGGGGATTTGTTTTACTGTGTTGAGACTGCAGCTTCAACAATCCTGGGGGGAAAAGAAAGTTTCCCTTCCTGAGTTTCGCACTTCTTAAGTCTTTCTTTAATCTAGTTGACAATGACTTATCTTTCTCTTTAGTACCTTTCTGGATTGTTTATTATACCTTATATATGTTAAAAACAGTTCTCTGATCAAATCTGCCGTCCGCTAATAAACTATTCTAATGAAAGGTACAGACTTAGGCCAAACTGATACGGGGAATGAAACTCCCAACTTACTATATGTCCAGAATGAGTTCATTTTAGCAACAATGGAAGTTAAGAACAGAAATATTTATTGAGAGAAAGAAAGCTTCGGTCTGAGAGAGACAAAAGGGGTCCCGAGTAGGTTGCCAAAGATTCTGTACTTTCTTGGGATTTTTGTAGAGTAAAATCATGAAGTAAGGCAGGTCTAAAATTGGGGAAAACTGGGAACTCGTGAGGTAGACGGTCATGAGGTGGGACAGAGCTGTGGTCAACCAATAAATTTAATTGTTTGGGTAAAATTGACCAAATCAGGGACAAATGGAGAAGCAAGTCATGTAGCAAGTGAGGTTTTTTTACAGATATGTAACTCCTATAGGAGTTTGGGATGGTGACTCCTAGCTTCTCAAAGTGATCCAGATTTAATCCCAAAGGATTGTACCTAAGGGTGTGGTTGCATTTGTTTTGCCCTCTGTCCTGAGATCTGGCCCACAGCAAGAGGTGTCTGTCCCCTCCAAGGTCATCAGACATCTGGTCCTCTGTGTTGGCTTCTTCAAGGGCCTAGCTCAGTCTGACTGTCTATAGTATTTCTAACTAGCTCAGCTGCCTGTAACAAAATGTCTGTGATAACAAAGCGCTATTAAATTTCAACAACAGTCTGTTGCACATTTTTAAAAAAGTAGAAGTTCAAAAATTTCTAAGCCTAGCCAAAAAACTGCTGCAATTTTCATAGCTACTACTGGTGCTTCTGAACTTTGTAACACAGTATTTCTCAAGGAACACAGAATAGTTTATGATAGTTAGTTTTTTTGTTTGTTTGTTTTTAGGTATTGAGGACTAAGCCCAAGGCCTTCATACTGAGCTACATCCTTGGTGCTTTTTTTATTTTTTGTTTTGAAGACAGTCTGGCTAAATCACTAAGTTGCTCAGGTTGGGCTCAAAGTTGTGACCCTCCTGCCTTACATTCCCAGTGCTGTTTTTTATGGTTTCCAGAAACTTAAAACACTAAATAGCAGACAGTGGCAAGAGCAGCTCAGAATATTATGAAAAAAGCACTTTAGGAGATAGAACCAATGACTGTGTTGAACTTCAGCTTTCTAATTGAAATAATTGATCGGTGAGATGTAAGAGTTGGAGGAGTACAGTTGATAACGCTGATACAAATGTGAGCAATGAGACTGAGGAATGGAGAAATCAAGTGACTGATGCAGTAGAAGTATGTTCTGGTCTTATTTGAATACAGCATGAAAGTCTGAGAGGTTAGTGAGATCAGAAAACATCTTTAGATAAAGAAAGACAATGAGAAGGAACTGATGATTCAGGAAATGTATTGCACTGTGAGAACAAGCAAATTGAAAAGAATAGAAAAAAAAGAAAAAAGCTACAAGGGTATTAAACTGAGTACAATGCCATACACCTATAATTCCAATACTCTGGTATGCTGAGGCAAGAAGATCCCAAGTCCGAACCCAGCCTGAGCAACTCAGTGACTGAGATACTGCCTTAAAATATAAAAGGGCTGGGGAAAAGGCCCTGGGTCCAACTCCTAATAAACACAAAAAGAAACAAGTGAATAAGATATGTATATAAAGATAGCTCACGATAAAGAAAAATCCTTACAAGAGTATGGGAATTCTAAAGACAATTTCTAAGAAAAAGTGAAAGATAAACTAGGAGAGAGTTCTGGAAGAGAAAAGATTGCATAAATGATTTCCTGTCTACCCACACTAACCTTCCTTATGTTTCTTAAAAGCAACAGTTTGAGAAACTTGCTCAAAGCTCTACATTTATACAATGCTACCTCTTAAGAGGTATCTAAGGGACACCAATGTAAACTGAAATATCCCATACCTCTGACTTGAGGGATGCTTTGATTTGTAAAAAAGATTGCAAAAATCACACAGAACTTGAGGCTCGGGGTATAACTGCAGGCAGAGCTTGCCCAGCTTGTGCTAGACTCTGGGTTCCATCTCCAGCATACACACACAAAAAACGACAGAACTTCATATGTGTATCTGCTTAATTATATTATGAACATTAATGCAATATCTGCCTCAATAATTTCCTACTAAAAAATGATAGCATAGTGATGGTTTAAAGCTGGTTCAATCACAATTTGGTAAGCTTATTTATCAAGAATGAAAATAGAAGATTTAAAATAGCTAAAAAGGTAACAAGTATCATAGTGTATGTGTCTGTAACTGTTGCTAGGGTTTGTATCTAAATTGGATGTGGAATTCATAATGCATTGAAACAGTTCTGGGCTTCACCACCAGGTTTTCTGGTGCTAAGAGTCCGGAAGAGCCTGGCTGTGGGAGCCACTCCTCGTCTTCAGCTGGGACTGGGCAATGTCGGCGAGCGCACTCTGTATCTTCTCCAGAAGCATGTCACCTCGGTAAACCACGTCCTCCAGGCACGTCGCCGCTTCATGGTTTTCTTCTTCTAGCTTATATAAGCTGGCGGCCTGTATGAGACACAAATTTTAAAACCTTTATAGAGTTGAAAAGGAAAGAAACTGCAGTAGAGTTCTTTATTTTTAAATCTGGATGACTCTGAAACTATTGTGATATACTTTTCAGTAGCAGGAATTCTAAAATTCAGATCAGGAATCTCTAGGTACTGTGTCTCTAAGTGACTATCTTCCATACTGTTCAGGGTCTTGCTATGTAGTTCAGGCTGGTCTTGAATTCATTCACTAAACAGCCCAAGCTGGCTTCAAATTCATGGCTCTATTCCTGCCTCAGCCTCCCGAGTGCTGGGATTACAGGCATGCACCACCAAGCCCTGCCACCTTCCTCTCACTCTTTGCTAGGAAAACAGACAAACTAAGAAGATAGGAGGTTTCCCTGTAGCTCAAAATTTAAGGACGATATAGATACACAGATATAAAGACCAGACATTCAGTACATCCTTCAATAGACTATACTATCAATAAAACCCCCATCTTTAAATTTAACCTTAAAGTAACTTTGAATATAACAAAAGATATCAAACCTATCTCCTTTCATTAAAGTTTCTCTATTACTAGTATAGTCTCAAAGAAAGATTTTTTTTTAACCTGTAAAGCAGCTGTAGATTCTTCACTGGGTAAGGAATCTATCAAAACATCAATATCTTTTGCTGTTCGTGCAATCAGTGCAGCAAAAAGCTGGGCGTACTCTAGAGAAAGACAGAACCAAGTCAGGATATCAGAAAATCTCAAGTTTTCAGAAACTGAAATTACATTTTAAGTTAACAGAAATCAGAAAAAGTTTACAGGACTTTAACGGACAAGTTTCTGCTAGTTTGAGCCACTCGTGGTACATGTATGACTGTCCTATCATAGGGTTTGTTTCACTTGATGGGACAGTCACAAGCCACCCAATGGGACAGTCTTGCATGTACTACCAGTGGTTCAGAGCTGCCTCACAGGGAGACATACAAAGTACAGTCCTCTCATGAGTGTGTTAATCTCAGCACACCAATCATATTATACATTTAACTTAATATTAGTTCAAATTGGAAATAAAGCATAATGTACCTCATTTCATTTATTAGGACAACAATAATGGTCACCTCAACAAAAAATCTGCCACCAGGGTGCGTTCCTAAGATTCTTCAAGGAAAATTCAGCTAAATTTACATAAGCTTTCCTCTTAAGGAATACAAACCTGTTATTTGATGTGAGCAGAATTATGAAATCTGTGAAATGACTGTAATAAAATCACTCATTTTATGACAAAATGTACTATCCTCAAATATCAGTTTTAGAAAGAAGCCATACATAAGTTCTCTCTCAATAAATCTATTTTTAAAAGACTACTTAAAATGTCAGAATAAAACTAAGAAAAGCTGAGAAACCTTACCTTCTGTAGGGTTCGCGGGCTGGTCTTTGTTAATTGCTGTCTGAATATTACTGAAGGAGGCAGGAGGCCCACACTGTTGCAGTACTCCAATGGCATTACAGAACTGATCCGCGAGCTAGGAGCGAGAAACATGCCTCGGTGAGAAATCCTGCATCAGTTTTAAAGGTTCTTATCAGTAACGGTAACATGACAAGAACAGGTTTTAAAAACAAGGATCTGTGAGCAAGGGGATAATAATAGGAGTAATTTTTTAGCGGTCTTTATTATGATTATGTTGGTCCTGGGGATTGAAGCCAGGGTCTTATACATGCAAATCATGTGCTCCACCACTGAAGTACACTCCAATATAGATTAAACATTTTAATTTTTCAAAACAACTAAGTTTAGTGTCAGTATATGTGAAGTTAAATTTAGTATCACTCTACCTGAAACAGTTAAAAATGGAATACCTGTAAAATAATCTTTCTTTTCTTATAAAGAGAGTAGAATACGAAATAAATGCCAAAACTTACTGCAAGTGACAAGAAAATGCTTTCTTGGGGCAGTGGCAGCAAACAACAAATTTGACTGGCAAATATCTAAGTACAGCCACAGGTTTAATAAAAAAATATATATCATGTATAAAATCTACAATTTCTTTTCTGAGAATGCAGTGGTAGCAAGTATAAAGAAACAGTGAGAAAATTACTTCAAGAAAAGCTACTTTATGTAATCAGAGAAAGTATTTCTTAAGACTCAAGTTGTAAATGCCTGGTATTCACAATATATTCTTTTAGCACTTTTGAAGATAAAGATTACCAAATTCCTTACCATCTCTAAACTAAATACTCTTATTTTCCCCATCAACTTCTCTCACTAATGTCCACCCCTCAAATTGTAATTTGTACTTTCAATCAGTGAATAAGCATTTCTACTAAGTTTCTCTACCATTATTCCAATGATAGGAATTCAAACTCAACAGCTTCCTCTTTAAATAGCCTCCGTATAACCTTCTAGTTCACCACGTTATTGTACCTTACTCCAAAAATGAGTTCATTCTACCATGGTCTGCAGGATATATCCCCAATTTTCAGGCTGTTTCAAAGCCTTCAATAATCTAAATCAACTATACTCATTCATTTTCTACTTTTCCCTGTGGTTTACCTGACTACTTATAAATTAGTTTAAGACTATCTTTGCTCATATTTTGCTATTAAAATATACTAAGTGCTCAGAAGCTGTATACATCTAGATTCTCATGCTACTAGTAGGTTTTTTCATTTTTAAACCAAAATATTCTATATCATATCATTATTATTAGAATAGGAAAAAAACAACCATATTCAGCATGGTAGCTCTCTTGTCCAGGAAAAACATTCATAATCCATTAATTCATTTATTCAAAAATATTTGCTGAAGCCAGACCAAGTGGGCAAAGTCTATAATCCAAGCTCTTGAAGGCCAAGGCAAGAAAGATTGCCAGTTTTGAGCCAGACTGAGCATCTCAGCAAGACTTTTGTTTCTTGTTTTGTTTGTTTTTGTTGTTATTGTTCATTTATTGAGACAGGGTCTTGCAATGTAGTTCAGGCTGGTCCTGAACTCACTATGGAGCCCAGGCTGGCCTTGAACTTGTAGCAATCCTCCTGCTTTAGCCCTCCAAGTGCTGGGATTACAGATGTGCACGATCATGCCTGCACGATCATGCCTGCAGCAAGGCTCTGTTTCTAAATAACACTTTTTTTTTTTTTTTTTTAAAGAACTGGGGATGGAAAGTCCAGGTTCAATCTTCAGGATCCTAAATAAATAACTGGACATCAATTCATCAATTCCAGGGCAATTACTGCATAAAAAGATACTAAATATGTCATAGTTTCTGCATTCACAGTTTTCAGAAGGCAGAACGAATGTTAATAGACTAATTATGCTTAGGTCAAATGCTATGATTCCTTCTATTCTAGTTCGTATAGCTGTGCGTTCCAATTTGCTTCAACATTAAGAGTTGAAAACAGTTGATTCACTGTAACTCCCTAGCCACACATCGTTGCTGCATCATTTTAATGTCTCTTGAGTATATGACATCTTTCCAGTCTCAAAAAGGAGTACCTCTTTGTAAACACGACAGTGCTTATATACACAAGCACTCATACTAGTTAACCTAAAGGCTTCTCTCCCAAATCCAATTATTAGCATGCTTACCTTAGGGTTAGGTCATATTCACTTTGTCCTTACTGTTCCAGTTGCAAGACACATATGAATTTGCAAAAACGTTATTCCCCAAATAACGTTTCGATCAGGCAGCATCATAACAATCTGATTTTGTTAAACCTCAAAGGAGTATTTCCCTAAGGGAAGCTGGGTAGGTGCCTAGCCAAGTAACTGCAAAGTAGGTTTTTACCTTGGTGAATTTCAGAACTCAGGCTTTAAATGCTCCTATTTTATTTACATAGGGTAGATCAGTTTTTCATAAGTAAGACTCACACATTTCAAATGCATGGCGACTGATACATTAACAAGAATGCCAAGTTATTAGCTTCCAGTGAGAGAAAATTAAAAAACAAAACAAAACAACAAACAAAAAAAATCTGGTACTTAAGTTTTTCAGGAGCAGATTCTTGTATAGGCAAGCACCTTATTTGGTACATCAAATTACAATCAGAATTACACCAAGAAATATAATTACCAATGGAAACCTGTGTATGCCATTTGCTTGCATAATCTTTAGCATTGGCATAAGAAGCAGGAAAAAGAATAATTTGAAGGAAAAACGTTAGGGGTGCTGCTTACAAAATCCAAACTTTTACAGAGAATAGACTTTTTATTAAAGAAGCCTAAAATAAACGGTAAGATGTACAAGGATTACAAGATTCAGTATCATAAAGACGTCCGTCCTCCCCAAATTGATGTAGTTACAGTAGTCCAGAGATGGGACAGGACGCTGGATCTAGAGAAGTGAACTAAGACAAAACGACTTCTCACTTTCACCTCACTCCCGCCCCAGCCTCAAAGTGCTGGCGAAGAAATACTCGGATAACGCTTAATTACAGAGATCCGATCATCAGGGGCAAGGGATCTCCAGAGCAGGTTAAAATTGATAAGAAGATAAAAAGCTGCTTTCCCTCCCTCTCCACAGGAGGTCCTAGAAGCACCGGTAACGAACAGAACCGCGGTCAGAGGACAGGCCGGGACGCGCCTGCAGCAACCCCGGCTCCGCGGCCCCTGGGAACCGCCTCCCATCGCTTGGAGGGGGCGCTTTGTGCCTAACTGACTCCCCCCTTCCGAGTTTTATCTTCTAGGCCTCTGTCCTTTCTTCTTTCACTTCAGGAGAGAGAAAGAACAGGCACTAATAGGGTGAAAAATCCTCACCGAGTTCACAGCGTCCTGCAGCTGCGTGAGCCTGTCGGCCATGTTCCTAACACACGCGCAGAGACGCCAAAGCAGCCGCTCGTGCGTGATTGGGCAGTTTTAGGACGCGTCACGGCCCAATCATAGAACGGCGTTCTTAAAAGAGGTGGGGTCATGGAGAACACACCGCCCTAGGAAAGAGATTGAAATAGCAGCGTGTGTGCTATTGGGCAGTTTCAGGACGCATCACAGCCAATCATAGGTCTGTATTCTTGAAAGAGGTGGGGTCATGGAGAGCAAGACCTCTAGGAGGGGGTGGAGACTTTCCAAGTCTTGCTTTATTTAGCTTGGGACCATTTGAGTGAGTTTTGAACCCGTGTGACAGTGGTCTGGTTGTTCTGGGGGCTGTACTACTTTTCAAGGTTGTTAGTGTTCAACACTGGATAGATATGGTTGGTTTCTGCGGAGTTAGTGGTTGTTAACCCAAACAGAGATCAAGTGCGTTCTTTGTGTAAATGTGCTGGATCCGTAGCGAAGGAGCAGAAACTAAGTATTAAAGTGGACCGTGTTAAATAGGAAAAGGAAGAGCACTTGGAGTTTAGAGGTGAGGTGTTAGCATAGGTGTAATTAACGTCTGTGTGACAATGAGGAAATTGACACCAGGAACAGAAGGATTCGGGGAGTGGAAAGTGGGGGATTCACAGCGTGTGCTTAGAGGAGAGGAGATTCCTAGGAGGTAAGAAAAATAAGCAGGTAAAGCAGTTTTAGTTTTAAGAACGATCAGGTTCAGAATTTTGTTCGCTACAGCATACATCCAACCTTGCTTCCTTCCAGATAATTTTCAGAGTGAAATCATCCTCTGCTTCAGCTGCACCTCTTCACCCTTGGTTTTTATGGGTTCTTCAATCTTTTTTGGCCATGAACCTCCTTAAGAATCAGATTAAGACAGATATGATGATGCATACTGAGAGGCTGAGACAGGAGGATTGAAAGTTTGAGCTTAACGTGGGCAGCTTAGTGAGTCGGCTAAGGACTGGAGATGTAGTTCAATATAAAGGTCCTGGACTCAATTCCTAGGGTGTGTGTGTTGGGGGGGGGGTGGAATTCAAGGATGTAAATCTCCAAACCAGAGTTTGAAAAATTTGCATACATTTTTAAAGGATTTGTGAATCTCTTGAAGCTGTAGACTTGAGGAATAACTCAACCTGCCTAATGGACTCAAGTGTCCTGCTCAGGAATTCTCAACAGCCGCACTGGTGATATTTCAGGTCAAGTTGTTTGCTGAAATGTGCTATCCTGTGCCTTGCAGGATGTTTAGCAGCACCTGTGTCTTCTATCCATTAGATGGCAGTAACAGCATCCCTGCTCCAGTTGTGACAGTGTAAAACATCTCCAGATGTTTCCACTAAGGTGGCTGTAGTGACCCCAGTTGAGTATCACTGGCCCCACTCTTTCCCTATGCTTTTCCTTTCTCAAAACAATTTCTTTCTGGTTAATTCATATTCAATCTTTTCAGGTTTTACTCTTTTCATGAGTTAAGTTGGCAAATCAATTAAACTTTGTAGAGTTTATTTAAGCAAAAGAAAATGAAACCAAAGTGATTCACAAACTACGCAGCTCCCAGAACCAGAGCAGGTTCTGAGAACTCCCATCAACAAGGTGATCCGACAGCATTTAGAGAACAAATGCAGGTGAGACAGAAATTTTTTTAATTTACAAAAATAGTTTTGTCAGTTAGTCAGTGGTCACAGTATAACTAGTTAGTTGTGTGTAGCCTACCAGGCTAGAAGAAATAAAAGATAAGTGGAAGAGAAACAAGGAGATCATAACCAAAATTATACTTTTAAAGAGACTGCAACTTCCGGGAGGCAGTCTAAGTCACCCAAGGCATGCATCTCAGCATTCATTTGGTTAAATTTAGGCTCCTTCCCTAGAGACCACACCCCAAATTCCACAGGCACATTGCAAGTTCATAAGCTGGCTTAATAGCGGAAGTAAAAAGTAGGAGCCTAATCAAAAAAAAAAAAAATAGCCCACACCTATAAGATGGGCCAGTACCTTTCTGGGGTTGGCCTGTCTTCTGGGACTTCCACCCTTCAAGAGATGGATAAATGTTCCCCATTGTAGGGAATAACACATCTCATTTCTCTGAGAACCTACTTCCATTCTGGAGTGGATCCTAAATCTCTGCCTAATAAAACCTTCCTGTCCCTTTAACTGACCAGCCTAAAATTTTGTTTTCTGTGATGGCAGTCAGCGAACCTGCAAGTTTACTCTACCAAAGGGTAGGTTAGGTTCCTCGCTTCTGCCTCGGGGATACCCAGCCTCAGCCAGGTGATGAGAATCCATGGCCTCCCAAAAATCTTATTTAATACTTGTTATTTATGACATACTAGAGTCCATATGAATCTCTCCTTTCTTCTTTTCATGGAGATTAATACATGTATTAATATGTATAAAGCTGGCTAAGACTTTTCCTTATCCCTTCAATTGGCTTTAAGCAATGCAAATTGGCCTGGCCTGAGATGCTGCTGTGTAGTCTTTGAAGCCAGGGGACAGGCCAGTGTTACCCTACCCCAGCTCCCAAAAAAACCACCTGTGAGCTGGGCTGAAAGGAAAGCCACACTCCATGCTGTTGACTGGGATCTAGCTTTGAGTTAAGAGGCTATGACTTCCCAAGGCATAAAAACTTACACCTCATAGCTGAAGTATCAACCCCAAACATTACATACTACCTCAAACTGTGTTATGCAGATGACTCTTTCTGCATATCCTCTCTGCATATTGCAGAGGTGATTTCAGGCCTCCTAACTAACTTAGCTCACAGCATTTACATCCTTCCCACCATTCTCACAGTCACCCATCCCTGAGCCACTCCCCTCATAGAGAATTAATAACCCGAGTTTGGTCCTGGGTCGACTATTTTGTTCCAGTTAACAATCACTGTAACTGGACTTAGGTCCCCTTGGGTTCCCCACAACTATAAATATACCCTAGTGGCTTTATTCTCGCCATGTGTTGCACTGGAAGTGGTAGATTGGAATGGCTAGGATTCCGATAGCTTTTCCAAGGGATTACAGATATAAACTTCCCAGACCTCAACAAGGACCAGGAAGTGCCTTCAACACTTTTTCATTTGTTTCTCCTGCATCCCTAGCTGGATTCGATCTGTTTCCAAGAGCAGCAACTCAGCATTCTCACCACCTCCTGGTAGTGCTGGGGATGGAGCTTGAGCTTCTTGCATGCCAGGTCAATGCTGTACCACTGAGCTACCTTCTCAGCTACTGAATATCTCATTTTTATAACATGTGATTTTGATAGGCACCTTTTTCAGAGGTTATATTATTAAAAGTTTTAAATATATGCAAAAGTACTAGCAAACCTTTATGTACCCATCACCCACTCCAACAATTATAGACTCATAACAAATCTCGTGGTAAGTAGTTTGAGTTTATAACCTAGAGTAATTCCTTATTTTTTCAGGGAAAAAAAGAAAAAAAATCTCAACACTTTTTGACTTGAAATCTGAGGCCCTTAGCTACCATTATCAATTACTTAGTATTAAGTATCTAAAATGCTCTAAGTGAGAGGTTGAACTACAAAGACTCCATAGATTCTTTGCAATTTGCTAAGCATGCTCTGTTCTTTCATATGTCTGTATGTGTGTGTGTGTATATATATATATATATATGGCATATATAATTCTTTCTTCCTTGCATGAAATCCCTGTACTTCCATCCACACCTCCACTTTGTTCTCCTGGTCATTTTCCACTCAGCCTTTAAAGCTTATTTTAAACATCTCTTTATAAAACTTTTCCGAGCCCTGAGACGAAGCTAATTACTCCCAACATTTACAACTGTTCCTTATACTATTATTGCACTTACCATACCAAGGTATAATTACAACTATGTGTAGCTTGAAGACTAGGACATTACGACTGTTGTTAAGTAACTGTACCATGTGACCATCACTGAGTGTACTTTCAAAACCAAAGTGATGTGGGCCATGTGTGTAATCCTAGCTACTCAGGAGGCTGAGGCAGGATGATTGAAAGTTTGAGGGCAATGGGCAGTAAGATGTTTTTTCAAAAAAAATTATAATAAAAGATAACTGGTAGTTCAATGGTGGAATACTTGCCTAGCATGAATGAGCTCCAGGGCTCAAACCTCAGTATTAAATACTCTCCAAAACAAAAACACTCCTAGGAGATAGAGCCTGCTGCATATGTAAGCTATGTGAGTAGCCTGTTGTTTCCAGAGCCACAAGAAAATGATGCAATCAGGAGATGTGGTAAATATGTATGAGCCTGCTGCCAGCATCACACACTCTACACTTTACAGTAAATTTTTATATAAATTGGAGTACACTCTAAATGATGGTATTGTATAGTAAATTTATAAATGTATAACATTCCTTTATTATCATTAGCAAACATATACTATATATGATTACTTGTGTGATATTTTTATGCTGATAAAACTACAGTAGGTTTATTTACACCACCATTGCCATAAATACATGAGTAATGTGTTGCACTATGATGTTATAGCTACAACATCACTAGGCAGTAGGAAATTTTAGATCTGTTATAATTTTGTAGTGCCACCATCATACATACAATCCAGTGTTGATTAAAACCCTCTGCAGCACATGACTATATTCATACGCAACTCTATTTTCTCATCAGACCATGAGCTGAAGCCCCTGAATGCATACTTTTGTACCAAATGTCCTACCATAATGATTTGCATATAATAGTTACCATATAAACACTTTGTGAGTTTATATTGTTATATTTTGTGGCTGAGCAAAGACCCCAGGGCCTTGTGCATTTAGGCACGTGCTCTAGCACCAACCACACCTCTGGGCCTTGGGAATTTAATGAACAGTCAAAACTGTAAATTTCTACCCACCTGGAAAGTATAAGATTTTAAAAATACAGAATCAGACTGAGATTATAATGGGAATAAATGGTCACATTTTATAGGGGTTCCCTATAAAATGCTTTTGCCCTGGATCCCGATGCCCATCTTCCTTGTTTTTGGTAAGGGGTGGATTCCAGGATGGAGCCCAGGGCTGACAGCATGTTAGGAAAGCACTGTACCACTGAGCTACACCCTAGCCCTTCCCTCTCCATTTTGAGGTATGCTTGACTTTGTAAGGTGTGCTTGAAAATGTAAGGTACATTCTTTTCTTTCCTTCCTTCCTTCTTCTTTTCCTTTCCTCCTTTCCCTTTCCCTTCTTTCTTTTCCTTTTAAGAACCTTGATCAGGCTTTTAAAGGCTCTAGTTATGCATATTTTAAATTGGGAAATATTTTCAGTTTACGCATTTCATTTCAATACGTAAGCAAACAAAACAAACAAACAAACCCCTCCTGTACAAAGCTAGGAGCTTCTTGCGTCTCAGGACTTTTGACATGAACAGGGAGATGGAGCCAGTCATCTTCCCAAGCTGCCACATTACCGCACAGCCAAGGTAACAGGGCTTTATTCTGATGCCCAACACGTGTCATCCACTCTCACATAGTAGGACACACATGAGAAACTACAGTGCAAATGAGAGATTGGGATTAATTCAGAAGACTGAAATTGATTCAGTGTGTGGCCAGTATAGAAAATTTGAACTTAGCTAGAGCAAGAAACTTGAAAATGGACAGGAGCTACTACATCATGAAGAACATGTGTTGTGCTGGGAACTGAGCTCAGAGGCACAGCACCTGTCTGGCATGCATGAGGTCATCAGTTCAATATATATATATATTGAAACTCCTATTCAAAAAGCAATAGGAAAATCAATATAGAACTTTTACACAGAAATGTGCAAAGAAAATCATTTTTAATCCAACCATTTGGAGAGAACTATTTTAAACATCTTTGAAATACATATACAAAATATATATTATATACATATATAAATATATTGAATGCATCTTTCTGTGCACATAGCCATTAATACATGTTTAAAACAAAAATAAAATAAGCCTCATTCTCTATAGATTTATTGCTTTGTGAATTGCCTTTTGTAAACACTTTAAAATCAATTAGTTGCTTTCTAAAACATAAATGGAGGGATGCTTGGGATTTTATTATATGGTTATATCACAGGTTATTTAACTAATTTCTCATTTTTGGGCATTTAGGCTGTTTTGGTTTTGTGATTATAAAAAAAACCTCAGTGAAAACTTTTCTACATTTAGTTTTTATATGAATATCTAATTACATATCTAAATTTAAAAGCAGAATTATAATACCAAATCTACAAAAATAAGTTTTGTTTTGTTTTGGTTTGGTTTGGCTTTTTTGGTATCAGGAATTGAACTCATGACCTCGCACTTGCCAAGCAGGCATTGTGCTGCCGAGTTATAGTCTGGGCCCCAAAATAAGATTGTAAAATATTTTTGACATGATTTTAAGAAAAGTTGTATCATTACATTCCCACTACCTCTGTGTTAAAATACCCCTGCAGCTCCTTCATGCACACACAGTAGATAAAATATTTAGATCTTAGTCTGTACCTTTTTTTTTAATTTAAAGAGAAACAAAAGCATGTAAAGGGTAGAGATAATACAGAATTTCAAAACAAAAGATAATAAGAAATCACTAGTTGATAAATTACATACTGTCCTCTTAGAAATAGTTGTTCAAGTTACAAAATTAAAGCATACAAAGTAGATATTCAAACAGAGTGTAAACAGCTACACATGCATGAATCTCTACATGTATTTCTAACCTTTCTGTATTAGAAGGAAAAACAAAACATAGCAAGACAAAACAAAACAAATTCCTATAAAAACATGAAACCAAGAAGTCGTATAAAACCATAGTACAAGGTGCTCTACAATGATTACTGTGTTGTTTCTTATTATCTTCAATAGAATTATCTATATCATCAGGCATAATTGAATATAGCAGTACATAACAATATTAGTAAAAATAAAATATTGTAGACAGTATAAAACTTCAAAGGCAGGTAATGATCAAACCAGAGTGGATAATCTAGTGAATCTTGTCATCTTAAGTGCAGTTGCCTATACTCTCAGACTTGATTCTATCAATCATAACAGCTTTGAATAAAATCTATCAATACAAAATAGCGATCTAACAAACCAGATTCTATTATGATCAGTCATGGTAAAACAGTGTTGGTTTTACAGAGTTTTAGATAAACTTAATAGGAAATTAAGGATGATTACTGTACTATATCCTGTTATTTTCGGGATAACTGTCTGTGCCCTCAAATGTCGTACAGGTAGAATGACTGGAACAGAATATAATACATCTAAGCAGAGTGGTGTGAGTAATGTGGGTTTTAAATTCTGGTGCACTATTAACAATATAGTGTATCAAGGTGATCTATGTTAGAGATTCTAGCCATCCTTCTCTGCCTCATTTCTGCTATGCTATTTTTCTGCCTTTGTTTGTCTACTTTTCTCCTTCATTCTACTGCCTGCCCCACTCACTGAGGCCTTTCTGCCACTGTTCCTAAAATCCTGGTATTTTTTTTCTCTCTCTCTAGAATGTCCTTCTGTATTCTTTGTAGGGTTGGATTGGCGGTCACAAACTCACCCAGTTCCTCTTTGTCATGGAAGCATCTTGTTTCTCCATTAATTTCTAGGACAGTTTTGCAGGGTACATCAATCTGGGCTGGAGGTTATTTTCTTTCAGGGCTTGGAATACTTTGCTCCAAGCTCTTCTTGATCTGATGGTCTGTGTCGAGAAGTCAGCCATGATTCTGATGGGCTTACCTTTATAGGTAATGTTTCTCTCTCCGATGGCTTTTAATATTGTTTTTATATTGAATTTCTGGTACCTTGATTATTATATGTCTGGGTATAGCTCTGTTTTGGTTGTAGGTGGCTGGAGTTCTGTATGCCTCACACAACCAAATGGCATTTTCTTTTCCCATGCTTGGGAAGTTTTCCTTAATTATTTCCGTGAATAGCCTTTGTAATTCTCCTGTTTGTATTCCTGCTTCTTCATTCACGTTTCTTATTCTTAAATTGTAGATTCTCTTGTCATCTTCTAGTCTTTGTATTGTTACTGCCTGTTTCCTTGTTATTTTTAAGAGATCTTTCCTTTCATCATCACACACTGCCAACTTGTCTTCAAGTTTTGATAGTCTATCCTTAGTTTCTTTTAAGGCATTTTGCCAGCTTTCAATGAAGTTTTTAATTTCCTGGTAATCTCTTGAATCTGCTTCATGTATTCTATATTTTCTTTATATTCTTTATTGAATGTTTCTCTCCTTTTTTGTGTTCCTCCTTTCTTTCATCTGTATCTTCCTAAGAGACGCTTAGCATTTCTTTTATTACTCTACTCATATCTTGCTTTACCTGATTTAATACTTCAGTTTTGAGCTCATCTACAAGGTCCCAAAGATATTTCTTAATGTCCATTGAAGCCACGTCTGATGTTGTGTGTTTGCTGCCCTTAGTCTCCCTTGTTTTTCCCTCTCCTGGATCAGTGCTCTCAGTGTTCTGGGCTGGGGGCCTCCTCTTGCCTCTCTCTCCTGTCATGGTCCCAGCTTTCTCCACATGGGTTGTACCTTTATTTTTTGCCTACTAATGAGACTTAACTTTTTTCATGCATTTATTGACAATATGTATTTCTCTTTTTTAAAGTGAAATTTTCTACTTATGTCCTGTACTAATTTTTTTGGCTTATCAACTTCCTCTTTCATATTGTTTGTGGTTTTCTTAAGCTTTCATAAAATTTAAATTTTTGTGTCAAATATACCAATTTTTCCACATGAGTTTCCTTTGCTTATTATTATTGGGTTATTTTTTAGGTAATGGGATTTGAAATACTAGCATTCCACCATTAAGCTGACCCTCCAGCCCTTTTATTTTGAGACAGCAGCTTCCTAACGGGCGTAGGCTGGCCTTGAACTTGTAATCATTTGGCCTTAATTTCCAGAACAGTTGGAATTACACATGGGCACTAGTGAATCGGCCTTCCTTTGCTTTTTGCTTAAGACGTTTCTCCAAATCCGACATCAAGCTTTTTAAAAACCACAATTGCTCTCTTATGGTTGTATTTGGGATTTTATTCTGACATTGAAATGTGAGAGTTCCAGTTCTCACCGCCCAATCCAGTTCAGCTAATCAGTTACTAGAACGCTATCAAATGAACAATCCAACCACTGATTCAAACGCTACCCTGGTCATACTTGCTTTATCGTCTTCTGGGGATTTCATCTACTGAGGGTCATAGGAATGGGGCATGTGCGAAAGTGAATTATTGACGTGCTACCAAAAGTGTCCACATCTGGATAAGCCAGCGGATAACGGGAAAACAGTTGTGCCTGTTAACATATGGTGATTGCGGTAGATCATCATCTGCTAGTGGATAACTGAACAAACGCGCAACACCCCCCCCCCCATAACCAAGTTCCATAGTGTAATTCCATAATCATCTCAAGAGCCCTCTGTCACTTAGGTCCCTTTTGCACCCAGGTATGAGATTTCAGGGGAAGTTCGAGCTGAGGTTGTCAGTTTTCGAGGATATTTCGCTTAGAGAAAGCGGAACTGCATTTTTCAGTGTGGAGTTCCCCAGTGTCGGCGCTAGGACGACTGCAGAGCCAGCCTCGCCGGCGTCTGGGCCTTGCAGCCAGCCTGGGCAGCGAAGGCGACCGCTCCGGGAGGAAGCGCTCTCCGGTGGTTGCGCAAAACGCAGAGGTGGCTTGGCAGGAGCGCCGGAGTCTTTTTTCTTTGCAAAGGGCGGTTAAGCACGGGACCCGGACGTTACTCTTCAACAGAAAGTTGCTCTGAGCTCTGAAGGTGTTGGAAAGACGAGAAAGTGAGCGGTGCCGGCCGCCAGGAGGAGGCGCCCGCTGCTCAGGACGCCGGGGTCCCGCCGCAGCGACGCGCGCAGTGGCCGGGAAGGGGCGTGGGTATCGCGGGCCTTGCTTCACTGCCCGCAGCAGAGCGCGCCTCACGCCCGGAGGCTTCGGGAGCCTGCAAGGCGGGCGGAGACGCGGCTAGGACCCCGTGGTGGTGGCGGCGCGCGCGAGGCTGCGGGGATCCCGCTGCGCCCCCCCACGCTCCCCCCTGGACCTCTGCGCGGACCGGGCCGGCCCAGGTGGCGATGGGACTGCTGCAGCTGCAGCTCCTGGCCCTGCTGGTGTCGGGTCTGGTGGGGACTGGAGGAGCTGAGACGATCGGGAACACCAGCCAGGGTAAGGTGGGGGTGCCTGGCTCCTGCGACTCCAAGTGGCTTTTGCATTTCGTGCAAGTGAAAGGTCACAATTCCTCTGGGGTCTTTCTACCTAGCAGGAGAGGGTAGTGCACGCAGGGTGGTGAGTTCAGAAGCAACCGTCACTAATGCAGGTGGGAACTCCTGCTGCTCTGGAGGCCTTACTGTCAACCTCTTGAATTAGGCAGAGGAACTGGGAGGAGATAAGTACCATTATTGCCTCCCGCTGGGAGCAGCCATGTTGGTGGCTTTAATTGGACGCAGGAACCGCTCCCTTGCTCCCTAGTGGGCCGTCTCCGCTTCTGGATAGCGAACCTGGGCGAAGAGTGAAGATTTTGGGTTGAATGATGGCTCTCCAAGCAGCGGCGGGCTTTTAGACTCCAGAAATCGTTTTTAAATTGGCGATGTTCTGCAGCGCTTGAGAGGAAAAATAAACTCAGGATGGGACTTCGGATTGTGGGTCATGTGCTTCGTGGAAGGGCGTTCGTTAGTGACAGCACATGGTTTGTGAAATGTAAAAAAGCCCAAGTTGTGCCAGGCTGGAAATCATGTGCTTTTCCGTAGTATTAAGCCTATTCTGGATTTTGCTTTGAGCTTGGGAGACAAGTTACAGTTCTGAAACAATATTTTCTGAATAATGGCATTGTTTCTTAATGCTGATCACTGAAAAGCCTTTGTGCAAACAGAAACAGAATCCCAGGATCTTTACATACAACTAAATCCAAATTTGAAAAGGGCATTTCTGCTGCTGCTGCTTCTTCTTCTTCTTCTATTATTATTATTATTATTATTATTATTATTATTATGTTTTTTACAGAAAAATCAGATTTGTGATAGGCACTAACATCCACCATGTGCAGAATGTACACAGTGCTTCTCATGTGCAATGTGCTTTTTTCCTCATAAGTCCATGAGATAATGAACCTTCTGTGACTTGGCAGAGGATAAAACTGAGGCCTGAAACACTCATTACACAAATGAACAGCTGGAAAGTGTGAAGATAGGGTTTGAATGCAGGTGGTCTTCATGTGAATTTCATGGTTCTTTTTTTTTTTTTTTTTTGAGAGAGGGTCTCACTATGCAGTTCAAGCTGGCCTTGAACTCACTTTGTAGCCTAGGCTGGTCTTGAATTTGCAGTGATCCATGCTGCCTCAGCCTCCTGACTGCCTGGATTACAGGCAAATGTGACCATGCCTGGCTTTACAAAGCTGTCTTTTAATGAGACTATCTAGCATGGCATGGCACTTTCTATTTCATCCTTCAGTTAATCTGCATCCCTCAAAATAGACTTCTGAGGAAAGTAGGAGAGATAACATGTATTTTAATGGGTGAGGAATTTGAAGACTGAGTTTGTGGTTGATCCAGCCTAGCCCTTGAGTCAGGAGGGCTGGGATCGAGTTTTTTGTTTTTTTTAATCAGTACCAGGGATTGAACTCATGACTGCACACTTGCAAGGCAAGTGCTTTTGCCGCTGAGCTAAATCCCCAGCCCCAAGACGTTTTTATTTCTAGTTTGGTGCTGTAAGTATCCAACATCTAGAATTTTTTTACATGAAAGTTGAGAAATGAGAGTAATAACTTGAGATATTCATATTGTTTTCAGGTACTAGTTTTTGCTTCATTTCTTTGATTTCAGCCCTGATATTTCCTCAGCAATTAAAAAAATGTTTTGGCCTTGCATTAATATTTTTGTGGAATTTACTGCTAAGTGATAATAAAAGCAGATAGTCTCTACATCTTTTAGATAAAAATCAGTATAAACATTAAGAAACAGTTCAAGACTTGCCTTATCCTCTTGTAAAATGCACATGTAGCTATTGAGGATTCTGGTAACAACACAAACTGAAGTACATGAGTGACTGGTATAATTTAGAAGGATTTATTCATCTTGAACAGGATAAATTGACTTGCACAACTTGAATAGTGACTCCAATGCTAAATGAACCTTGGAAGTTTACAAACTGAGTTCTAGAATTTCTGAGGAAAGTGTTGCCTCTTAGCAGCTGGGCATGGAAGATGATCCGTACTTTGAAATAGTTATTCTTTCTCTTGGAGTCCCATTTTTCTGTTCCCCTTATCATCTTTCATTATTGTTTTAGGTTCATATCCAGTGACTCACCTGGAATCACCTGGTTTTGGAGTTGAATGGAATGTCCTTTGGGCCATTCAGTGTTTGTACTCTAAGGCAGCAGGCCATCTATGCCGTTAGGTGCAGGTGATTGCCTTGTTTCAACAGTATGTGAAAGCCAGGCAGTGATGCATGCTGTACTCCCACCTACTCAGGAAGCTGAGGCAGGAGGATTGCAAGTTCTAGGTCAACCTGGGTAGCTGAGTGATACCCTGTTTCAAACTAAAATAGATGTAATTCAGTACTTTCTGGGCTCAATTCCCAGGACTGCATGGAAAAAAAAAGTGAGAGGTTATGTATTCATTGTTATGTTTCCATTTTAACTTTTAGAGCTCATGAAAATTCATAAGAAGATAAAACTGAGAAATTGGGAGGGATTTTCATTTTTCTTCTTCCATCTGGAGAGAATTATGAAGACTGAGCTTTGACAGGCTTCTCCTAGAATTTGGTTGTTGTGTTGGACCACACATAGTAGAGAGAAATGTAAGGTACACTTTTTTTTTTGTAAAAATGGAAGAGATGGCAAGTTTTAAGGTTGCCAGGTAGGGATCTAATTGGGAAAGAAAGAAAAAGATTAGAATTGTTGGGGCTGGGAGGTCTCTTTTTAGAATGGAATTATTGGAAGGGAAAAGTGACTCTGCATAAGATTACAAGATGTATATGATAATCCCCTTCTATTCAGGTGGCAAAAACACATTTTGGCAGAAAAGCAGAGCTGCCCTTCCAAGAAGAAGTGCAGTGTGAATGCTCCATTTCGGCCATTCTCATCTGCTCTGCTGTCTTTTTTTCTTCCCACTCCCTAAGTCATAAGATCTGATATATGCCTCATAAAACGCTTCCCATGAATCCTTTTCCAGATGGCTTAGAGGTGAAGTTAAGTTCCTGTTAACTTCTGCAGGATATGTTTTGAGTGTCTGTCTTCTTTTGCCAAGTCTGTTTTTATGGCTAGAAATTAAATGCAGTTTCTATCCAAACGTGCTGTAAAAGTCGTTTTGATTAACAATGAAAGACACTGAAGTCTCCTTCTCAACTTGATGTTTGTGATGTACTGGGTGTTTTTGTGAATACCTTGGCCATCTTCTTCCCAGTAGTTTGTTTGCAGGACTGAGCTGAGAATGGCTGGCTTTTTTATTATTTTTTTTTTCCTTTTTGCCTAAGGAGATGAGTCTTTGAAGCATCAGTAAGTGGATGGAAGTTAATGGTACTTTATTGCATAGCACTGGACAGCTTAAAAACAATTTTCCCATTTGTTTGAAAATTTGTTTCAGCTGCCACATGACTGATAAAGCACATACTCTAAGAAAACTGAAACCTAGACAAAATGAATTGCCTGTGGTCACACAGTTCAGTCATCACTCAACAAACGTCTATTGTGTGCCACATAGGTGACTGGTACTGTGCCAGACAACAGAATATCAAGAATAGCATAGCCCTGCACAGCATGCAGTGAAACCTCAAGTAGTTTGGAAAAAATGCAGCCTTTTATAAAAACTGTGAAACAGCTGTTGGGCTGCGAAGGTAACACTGCTGAAAGATTATCACACAGAAGTTAAAGATAAGAATAGGGGGAAATATATTTATTCTTCCCTTATTCATCATTACGGTTGGAATCATCCATTCTGGCTGAACATTAAATCATCTGGAGAACTTTTAAGAGAAGTTGTGACAGTGGAGCAAAAACTAGAAATTGACATTTAAAAGGAAAAATAAATTTATAATAGCTCACAGATATCTTAAATATTTAGCAGTAATAATACGTAGATGGGTGAGAAGATGCAACACTGTTCTTGAGAGAATCAAGAAGCTAAATAAAGGAACATTTCACATATGTCCATTAGGACAATTTTGTTGTAAGTATATCATTTTCCCCTAAATTATATAGATAATGCCATCCCAATCAGATTCCCAGCAGGCTTTTTCTGTGTGTGGATATTGGCAAATTGATTTATAAATGTATATGGAAATAAAAGGGATAATAGTTGAGGCAGTTTTGGAAAGGAAGAACAAGGTTAGCGCAGGAATTAAAACAATATAATAGTGGTTTTAGGACTAATGATAAGCCAGTGGTGCCCACTGAGGAAGCCAGATATGCACATTGGTTCATTTGAGTTGTGTGACAGTTGGAACTACAGCAAGTTAGTTTTCTTGTTTTATTTCTTGTAATATTGGGTGGTGGACTCAGGGAACACTAAATTATACCTCTAGCCCTTTTTGGCTTTTTATTTTCAGACGATCTGGCAGAGTTACTCAAGCTGGTCTTAATTTAAACCTGTGATGCTACTACCTCAGCCTCTGGAGTAGCTAGGATTACAGGTGTGCACCATTGTGCCTGGCAAGGGTGTGCTTTTAATGAAAGTTGGTATCTCGAGTAGTTATATTTGAAAAAGATAGTTTAGTTTTACACCATGCGTTGAAATCTATGTCTGGTTGATTTGAGATCTAACTATGAAAAAAAAACAAACTTCTGGAAGTTAATACGGGAGTGAATCTTCATGATCTTGGAATATGTTGGCAAAATTTCTTTAAAATAGCACAAAAAGCTGAGCATGGTAGCACATGCCTGTAATCCCAGCATTCGGGAGGCTGAGGCAGGAGGGTCACTGTGAGTTTGAGGCCAGCCTGGGATACATGGTGAGTTTGGGGCCAACCTGAACTACAAAACAAGACCTTGTCTCAAAAAACCAACCTCTCCCCCCCAAAAAAACAAAAATGAAAACAGAGCCAGGGATGGTCGGTCGTACACACCTGTAATCTGAGCACTCTGAGAGACTAAGGCAGGAGAACTTCAAATTTGAGCAGAGTCAGGGCAACAAAGTTGCTAAGGGCTGGGCACATTGTTCAGTGCAATCCCCAGTATTATAAATAAGTTAATGAATAAATAAATAGTAAAAGAACAATCATAAAGGAAAATCTTGAGAAACTGTCTATGTGGCCTATTTAAAATTAAAACTTCTGGGCCGGGCATTTAGCTCAGTGGCACAAGCACCTGCCTGGCAAGCCCAAGGTCATGAGTCTGATCCCTAGTACCCCCCCAAAAAAATAAAATAAAAGAAAAGAAAACAAACGTCTAAAGTAGACATCTAACCACATGCCTGTAGTCTCAGTGGTTTGGAGACTGAGGCAGGAGCATTGCTGCACTGAATTCAAGGCCAGCCTGGGCTAAATAGTGAAACCCTGTCTCAAAAAAACCTCCAGATCAGCCAACCAATCAGTCAACCAAACAAACTTCTGAAATTTTCTTTTTTTTTCTTTCTTTTTTTTAAATCGGTACCGGGGATCGAACTCATGACAGTGTGCTTGCAAGGCAGGCGCTTATGCCGCTGAGCTAAATCCCCAACCCTAACCACACAAACTTCTGCCAGGTGTGGTGGCATACCTCTGTAGTTCTAAGAGGCTGACAGGATTGCTGATAATTCTACTCATAGGTTCTACCCAATGGAAGGGTATGTATAGCTGCACTAAAAGACATGTACAAAAATGTTCACAGTTCTTTATAACTGATCTAGAAAACCAAGTGTTCATTAACAATAGAACAGAGAAATATGCTGTGACATATTAGTTTATTAAATATTATGGTTTCCTTAATACTAGCGTGAATTTTACAAATAAAATACTGATTGTTTTAAAAAGCCAGACACAATAGAGCTCATTCTGCAAATTGCACTTATTTAAACTCCAGAAGCGAAATTTCCGTGTTTCTGGTTGAGATCATGGTTCTGATTAGGGAGGGAGGGAGAGAGAGCAGGTTGGAAGGGCCAAGAGGGGTCCCTAAAAGGTGTTTCTTGACTTAGGATTGTTCTCTTCTGGACTTACTTGTGTACTTTGCTACATCTTAGTTTAATGAATACTTGCTTTTAAGTGGAAACCTGGCTCTTCAAGGATTTCGATTTAACTGGTCTGAAGAGGGTTTCTGACAGTAGTATCTTTTTAAATATCACCTCCACATGATTATAATATATTGTCAGGATATATTGCAATTTATTTATGATAAGAACACTTTTTGATCTCTATCGAAAATTTGAAAAATAAGGAAATGCATAATGTAAAAGAATAATTTAAAATGCACCCTCTGAGATATTTGCTCTTAATGCCTCTGACTTATCTTGTCCTATGGCCAGGCTTTAAATAATACATCCAGTGTCTCTCTCTTTCATTATCTGGCTTCTGCATGGTTCCTGCTATAGGCATGTGAGGGATAAGGGGTTAGGGAGGCATCATTCTCTTGTAGCTTTTTGGAAGTTCAGGAAGTAATGTGTGAAAGTGCTAACCATTCCTGAAATGCTAGCTGTACTTCTTGGAAGAAAATGTCAGAAGTAGAAACCGCATTTTAAATTTGGGGGTTTTTGATCATTAAGTATTTTCACTTGGGCTGTTCATTTTTATTCCTGAATTTCTTAAGACTGGGACAAGTCTTCTTAGGCAGTTTAACCACTTAATGTCAAAGATCATGTGTTACGCTGTCACAGCCAAAAGCTCACATAGATTGGTGCCTGACATACAAGCTTTCTAACAGAACTATCTTCATATTAATTTCTTATTCAGAGTAGAATAACAGCCTTTATTTTCATGACTGAAAGAGAATTTGAATAATTATACTGTAGGAACACTAAATAGCTTTTAAATGACAAAAGTAGAATTCCTTCCTTCCTTCCTTCTTTCTCTTTTTCTTTTCTTTTTCTTTTCCTTTTCTTTTTTTTCTCAAGGCTTCACACAGTCCAGGCAATGGCTCAACCACTGAGCTAAGGCTTCAGCCCCTAAATTATCAGTATTGTTATAAAAAGGTATCCAAGACCTATGAAATGAGCTATGCCAAACATTTATGTCTTTCTTCTTCCATTTAGAATAGGCATGTTGATATCTATCCAGATCCCAAAAGGCAGAATTGGCTCTCATACCCATGGGTTCTGTATTGGCAGATTCAACCAAATAGAAAATAATTAGAAAAAACTGTGCCTGAACTGAATATTTATGTGTAGACTTTTTTTTCCCTTTTTCATCTTTACTCCCAGACAATGCAGTGTAACAACTTATTTGCATAGCATTTCTATTGTATTAGGCAAGGAAGCGATCTGCAGTGTAAAGTATGTGGGAATGTGTGTTTAGGTTACATACAGATACTGCCCCATTTGATACTGGGGGCCTGAGCATGGCAGATTTCGTATTTTTCAGGGTCCTGGACTCTTCTGTGGATACTGAGGGCTGACTGTGTACCGAGCTGTCGACGGGAATGATTTCCACACATAATGCTTGATGGTGGAATGAACTTTCTGCACATGTAACTTTTTGTTATGAAGATTATGAACTGTTTAGAACAATATTATTATTTTAGAGGGGAAAAAAGTGACAGGTGCTGAGTGTCTCCCTGTCCCCGCCCCAGTTTGCTTATTGTCTCTCTGTTTCTGTCTCTGTCTCTCTCTCCCTCTCTTTCTCTCTGTGCTAGAGATTGCACCCCGCCCCTTTTTAAAGATTTTAAAATATACCATCAAGGTAGAGCTTGTACTTCGAGTGCCATCAAGAATGGAGGCTTTTTTTTTTTTTTTTTTTCAAATCATGATGTTTCTTTCTGATAGCACAGCATGATCTCTAGAGAAATTCAAAAAAGAAAGACATGGGTAGAGAGAAGGAAAACCACATCATACACTTGCGGAGATACCTACTGTTAATACCAGCTGCTTTAAGAAGCCATCCAGCCACTAGTTTAATAATCTATTTTAATTTCCATATCTCTGTGTTTCTTTGCTGTTCTAAGGTTTCGATATTTCTTTATTCGTTTGTTTGCTTGGTTTTTTTTTGGTCTGGGAATTGAACTCGGGACCTTGTGCTTGCCAGGCAGGCGCCTGTGCAACTGAGCTATTTCCACAGCCCCAGATTTTGATATTTGTGAGTGCTGATTCATTCTCACCCATGGGTGATAGGTTAGGAAAGTCTGCCACGGAGTTTCTCCAGTGATGGCATCAGTCTGTGTCACAGTTTTAAAAAGTTCAGGGTCAGGGTTTATGTCTTGGGAGACAGACACAGGATTATCAAAACATTTTCTAAAATTATATTGAAGGGCAAATCTTAGTGATAATGACCACAGTCTTAGATATTCCTTTTTGAGTTTCCTTGTCATACTTTTGGTCACAGTACCCAACAGCCAGTGATTATTTTATAAATCACAAATATTTGCCTTATGGGGAAAAATGAAGGGGGGAAAAAGTGAAAAAAAAATGAAAGTAGAAAAAGCAGGATACTAAATGAGCCAAAGGCTTAAAGTTCTAAAAGGATTGAGGTTGATTTAATTGCTAGGAAAATAGATTAATGTTGCTTAGTCTGACAGACCAGAAAGAGTATTTTTAAGATTTGGAAGACTGAAAATAGATGAGTTCAAAATTAAAGTGCAATATTAGAAATATTTTTAGTGCCATTTATTGAGATTCATTTGTATATAGTTTGGTTTTCTAATAAAATAATCATGATGATTGAAAGGCCTGAAAAATATAAAAATGTGGGTTTTTTTTTTGTTGTTGTTGTTGTTTGCTTAAAAAAAAAAAAACTCAGAAAGTTCCCCTATGTGGGGACCTACTGGAATCTCTGTGTTTTATAGAGATGTTTTATCTCTATTCCCGTTGGAGTTTGTCCATAGAAGATGTAAAATATCTTTGTGGTTATATAAATAGGAGGCATCTCCAGCTGTCACTGTTACACTATTTCAGATTTTTCTGACTTTTGAAAATTAAACTGTAATCACAGATAATTTTTTTTCCTATCATCAACTAAAAAAAAACCCCTAAATTATGAACGTAATATATTATTGTAGAGTTTGGGGGACTATATAATCATTTCTCTAGTTTTAGCATCATTTGTATGTATTTTGGGGGGTTCCTGTCACAGGTGGACTATTTTTGATAGTTTTTAAATTTTGTTTTTAATTGTTCTAATGGAATATTTGAATTTAGAAAAAAAGCATTGAAAAATGGTCTTCTTTGAAAAGGGTAAATTAGAAATGTGCTATTTAGTATCTGGAGTGTTGTTTTCATTTTGTTTGTTTTTTAACCACCCACTGACTAATTTCTTTCTAAAATAAGACATGATAGTTCCGTTACAGGACTCTGATGAATTATAATCTTTATCTCATCAACTGCTTTTCATCTATAGTACATGTAAATAGCTTTTTTTCCATTTCCTATGTATGTAATGCTCTTCTGCTATTCATACAGAGATATCCTGAGTAGAAGGTTGGGGGGAAGGTGTGAATCCAGGACCACACAGAAGTAAAACCAGCCTACTTTGGTGGAGTACTTGAGAATTAGGTCTGAAAAAGAAGAACCAGTATGCAGCTAGGAGAATGATATAGCACATAGAATCATGGACAGAGTGAGCTAGGGTAGCACAAGGGATTGAGCCCAGGGCCTCTGTACTGCTCTGGGTTTTAAAATTTTGAGACAAGGTCTTGCTGTGTTGCCAAGCTGGGCTTCAATTTGTGATCCTCCTGCCTCAGCTTCCCAGAGTGCTGGAATTATAGGTGTGCCACTATGCCTGGCTAAAAAAAGCTCCCTTTTCCAAAATGCCCGTGATTCACAATTTATGTGAAGTGGGTAGTGTGGACACTCATCAAACAGACTTGCCAATGCTGAGGGTACCTGCTTTTGCAAGTTAGGTAATGCAATCCTCGTTTGACCAGATAAGAAAAACTGAGGCCTCAGGCAGTTGGGTAAGCTGCCTAACACTATAAACGCTGGCTCTAAATTGAAGTCACCTGTGTCTCTTCAGACTCTGCTGACTTCAGCATTTACTAAATGATACCATTCTTTATTTCCAGCACATACACCATAGCACCCCCAATGGGGTTCTTTATGCTAAACCCAGGCTCTCTGTTGTGAAGAGAATTGTTCTTCTCCTTACCAGATGGGAAGTTATTCTGGGCTCTGAGAACCCATTCTCAGTACTTAGTACTGTTCACATCCTTTGAAACTCATTTTTTCCATTTTAGTCCTTGGTGCTGCCGTTTTTTAGCTGAATGACCTTGAGTACCCTCCCCCATGCTGACACTTGAGCTCAGGGCCTCTGACTCACTCTACCCCTGAGCACTGCCCCTACCTAGCCCTTGTCCCTACTGTAGGCCGCCATGTCCTCATCAGTGACATAGAAGCCATCATGGTATTTACCTCAAGGAGTTTTCATTCTGTTTATAAGTACAATTTGCATTCTGTTTATAAGTACGATTTTTACAAATTGATGTTAGAGATATAGTCCTATAATGAAAACTTTCTCCCTTTGTAGATTTTCTTGAATTTTCTGTTGGGAAATTTAGATACTTCCAGCTCAACAAGCCTTTTCCACAGGAAGCCATTTTGCATCATATTTCAAGCAACGTGACTTTTGTCATATTCCAGATACATTCACAGTATCAGAATACCACAGTTTCTTATTCAAGGGTAAGTATAAAGAATTATTTTAGCAAAAAAAATATCATTTGATCTCTTTGGGTCTTATATTTAGTGTTAGCATTAGAATTTGATGTTTAACTTTGTGTCTTAAATATTTAAAAACAGTCAAGATTGAATCTTGTCAGGTGAGTGACTGAGATTGGGCCAAGTGTGGAATCAAGTCTTTCTCGAGTGTGGCAGCCTGTGACTTAGAGATGGGAAGCCGAGTGCTGGGAGAGGGGCCCTGTGGAACTCCCTGCATGTACGTTTTCTTCATGATTTCTCACTTTTTCATTTTCTTACTCCAGTGGGTCCTTAATGGTTTTTACCTGAGAATACATTGTAATATGTTCCTGTTGTTGTCCGACTGTTCAGTATTATAGTTTATTAAGAGACCCTTGGACTCAGCCTTATTCTTTAGAGTCTGACATACAAGTAAAGCAGTTATACCACTCAGTTCATCCCAGCCCTGTCTAGCATGGTTAAGGACACAATTATAGTTGTCATCACTGACTCTTTAAAGGTAACCTCAGATTCGGAAAGTTTTGTAAATGCTTTGAATTACTATAAACTGTTAAGGATCTTCCATGTATATTTGCCCTATGTGATCCTTTAGACTGATGAATGGATTTCACTCTTGATGAAGTTACATTTTTTTATTTGATCTAAGCCCATCTTATAATATTCTGGAATTTGGTAAACAAAACTACCTTGATGGAACTCATATGTAGTTCTACAGGCACTGGTCCTACTGTCTTTCCTACTAATTATTTTGGTTATCTTATTCCTGTTTTCTTAACCTTACTGTGAAGGTTTTAAAATTGTGTATATAACCAAAAGAAATTTAAAAAAAGATTCAAAGAAAGGAAAAATGTGTATGTATAAGGTAGTTAATAAACTAGAAATGGAAGGGTTTGACCAATGAAAAAGACAGAATAATTTATGTCAGTTGCAAGAGATAACAGTGTCTGTAATCCATTAATTTTGCCAGAGGTCTTTGTAGCCACAGCAGAATAAAACTTATTAAATTGTATAACTTTCTTGGATAGGAAGAAGTTTTCTTATTCATCAAGAGAGGTTAAGTTGGTTTTTTTTTTTCTGGTATGAAATTCAACGATAAAACTCCTGTTTAGGTTTTTTCATAGGCAACACAGTAAAATAACACAGAGATGATGTCTTTTTTTAAATTTTATGTTTTGTTCTGGTACTAGGAATCCAATCCAAGGGTTCTCTACCATTGAGCTATGTCCCCACTCCTTTGTATGTTTTACTTTGAGATAGGATCTCACTAAATTGTCTTGGTTGGTCTTGAATTTGCTTGTGATCTACCTGCTTCAGCCTCCCAAGTAGCTAGGATTGCAGCAGACCTCTGTCACTGAGCCCATCCGCACACCCCTGCCTTTTTGCTAGCTGTATTTTAAAAAAATGTTTTTGAGGCAGTCTTCCTATATAATTAAAAGTTTTGGCAAGTAATGATTTTCTTCTTATGATACCACAGCAAAGACCATATTTTTAATGAGTTTAAATTTGCTTTAACTGATACATAAAAACAGAATTCTCCATATTCATGGGGTACCTCTGTGGTGTTTCCATAGATGTATAAATTGTGTAATGGAAATGTCTGCCTCCTTGAAGATTTATCTTTTCTTCATGATGAAAACATTCAAACTCCTAGCTTTTTTTTTTTTTTCCCTTGGTACTGGGGACTGAACTCACGACCTTGCACTTGTCAGGCAGGCACCTATGCCACTGAGCTAAATCCCCAGCCCTAATTAATTTTTTTTCAAATTCCTAGCTTTTTAAAAACCGTGTATGTTCTTATCTGTGTGACAGCACCAGGACTTCTGCTCCCAGCTTACTATCACCCAGCCCCCCTGGGTCACCCTCTCCCCACCCTTCCGTCCCCTACTCTCCCAGACCTCGGGACCCTCCCAGAAGCTCTCAATTTTGGTTTGTTTTCTTTCTTTCTTTTTTTTTTTTTGTACCAGGGATCAAACTCACGATCTTTCACTTGCCAGACGGGCCCTGTGCCACGCTGAGCTATATTCCTGGCCCAGCTCAAATTTTATAACAGCTTTTTTGTTTGGTAGGTTTTACATAGGAGTGAAATCATATGGTACTTGCTTTTCTGTACCTGACTTATTTCACTTAATATAATTATCTTCAGTTTCATCTGCTTTGTCACAAATAAGAGGATTTGACTGACAGCCATGAAGATAAGAGAGAGGTTGTGGACAGAGAAATTTACATAACTGGATGCTTGCTGTGTGCTAAGTGGGTGGTTCTAAAGGTCCTGAGGCCAGAGACTACCCAAACCTAGGGATTCTCTCCCAGGAAAAGATGTAATTTCCTGGGGACTTGTATATTTATGTCATGAGGAGATCCGGAAACTCAGTGGAACCCTCTAGTCCTTGTTTGGAATCCTCATGTTTGGCTTCCATATAGTTAATTCTCACAATAGCACAATAAAGTAGCTGCAATGCCATTTCTATGTCTGAAAACTGATTAGGAGGTATGGGCATGACTTGTAAGTGACAGAAGAGGCCTGGATGAATAGCATCTTGGGCCTTGATCTCCATGCAGCAAGGATCTTAGTTTTCCTGGGTTATCCCAGATTTCATTTCTTGGGCCATCTTTAGTTCCCAATGTGTGCACTGCTTAGAAAATGATGACCAAACTGCACGTGGCTCTGAAGGTGAGCTGTCTTTGTGAAGACAATTGTTTCTGTTTCCTGTGTGCTTCCTGATGTAGCACGACACTGTTGTGTTTTTTTTTTCTTTTCTTTTGAGTCATCATGACAGTTGGTTCTCTGAGGCTATTAACCCTGTAGGCAATCAATTTTCACTTGATGCTTGTCAAACTGAAACTGATCAGTCCCTTCCTCTTCCCATTTTCTTAGCTTTACCTGAACACTGATTCTATTATGTCTTTGCTTAGCATTTTATTATTCAGAAAGCTTTCTAGACAGCTAGACATGGGGAATTCTAGAAGGGAGGAGTGTGAGGAAGAGTTAGGAAGGGGCCCAAAGGAACTTTTTGGAATAACGCATGTATTCACAATCTTGAAATGCCGATGGTTTCATTGGTGTCTACATGTATCAAAACCTAGCAAATAATGTATATTATAATATCACAACTCAATCAAGCTTTCTACCAACTGTGAAACCCTTGAGGCCTGGATTTATGTCTTTGTCTTGGTAGCTGCAATACACAACATAGTAAATCTTGATGCAGGTGAGCTGAAATGCTTCAGAAATTCACCGATGCAATTCCTCACCAAGGATCACCGCTGTGCACTGTAGGTGCCCTGCCCCTCCGCAATGTCTTGGTGTTAGGAAATGGGTCTGTAGGAGGTGTTAGGTCACTTTATAGAGCTCTGGCTTTATAAAACTAGTGCCCTTAGAAAAGAGCCCCCCCCCCACTGAGAGCTCCCTGTCACCTCTCCCACATGAGGATATAGCTAGAAGTTGGCAGTGTTCAGCCCAGAAGATGACCCTCCCTTGAACTTGACTGTGTTGGCACTCTGATCTTAGACTTCCAGCCTCCAGAACGGTAGGAAATAAATTTTTATTGCTATGAATCACCTATTTTATACTACTTTGTTGTGGCAACCCCAACTGACTAAGACAGTCACGCATTTTAAAGAGTTCTCCTGTGTGTGGGCGTGGCCATGTGAACCTAGGGATGAAAGAGTTCTTTAATTATTGGAAGAAGTTCTGGTCTCCTCCCCCTTTTTGTTTTGAGACAATTTGGAGCCACATGTGCCTAGGGCCTCCTCGATAACCACGGTCATGTCTGTGTGTTGCTCCATTCCCTATTCATGATGACTTTTATGCTTCACTGCAGACTGTCCTTCCCAGTACTTCTGGCACAGGCAATGACAAAGGACTGGTTTCCATTCTGAGACCAGAGCAGAGTACGTGCACTTGGTATCTGAAGTCTGTAGATGTGAAGCCTGTCCAGAGTGTGGCCATCCCGCTCTCCTATTCGGAAAGAGGTAACTTTCCTGTCTTTGATTCCCTGTTACTCTGAGGACCATGGGATATGTTTGTGAAAATGGGAGAGAAGTCATCCTATTAAGATCATTTGTTACAAGTGCAATTTATTGAGTCAGAAATGTTTTTATAGCCAGGGAGTCCGAGAATAGGCATCCTCATTGAAAGCTCAGGTCATGACTAAAAATCATTTATTCATTCAAAAACACTTAAGGAAAAGCAGTAACATAGTCCTTAACTATTTAGTAGTTACCCTAGGCAAGGAAGCAGTACCCATAGGATGATGAAGGAGAGTGGAGTGTCTGGAGAATGGTGAGTAGTGTGTGTGGCTGGAGCCAGGGTGTGAAGGGCCATGTGTGTGTGCAGTTTGCCTCCTAAGACTTGTCCTAGGGAATCATAAGGTTTCTTAGGCAGAGGTGTGAAGTGGTTCATTGCATCACTTAGAAAGCTAACTCCAGAAGCAATGAGCAGGTAGAATTGGAAGAGATACAACACAGCCAGGAATCAGCACAGCTTTGAGGGCTCAAAGTGAGAAATGAGGGTCTGCACAGAGGCACAAGCTAGAGGGTAGAAAAGAGGGCCTGAGTTAGAGATGTTTGGAAGACAGACTGACCAGTGACTGGGTTGTAGGAAAGGGGCACAGGCTTCCTATTTGGAAGTCTGAAAATAGTGACACAAAATAGGCACAGGAGCACCGCTGTTGTGCCGGATGTTGACTGGGGTGGGATGGAGAGGATGGTGACTTCAGTTTGGGATGCCATGGATCTAAGAGGCTTGTGGGTGACTTCAGTTTGGGATGCACTTCCATCTGGATGGAAATGCACAGTGGCAAGTACAGGCTTGGAGAGGAGGAGCGAGGTTAGATACTCAACTAAATAGCTCCTAGTGAAAGCGGTGGGTGTGATTGAGATTGCTTGGGCAGTTGCTTAGAGATTTAGGAAGGAAAATAGTAGCAGGCACTTTCCTAGTGCTTGCTGTGTGTCCGGCAAGTTTCTGGTAGATACTTCCTTATTACAGAGGAATATGTGCAGGACTGAGTCCCGGAGATAGGAAAGCCTTGAGGTCCTGCCTTTAGAAGGAATCAGGACTACTAGATTACAGAGAGGTGACTAGAAGTGTCTATTTGGTAGAGCAAGGAGGAGTCAGCTGTCTTTAGTGAAATCCTTTTAGTGACGAAAACAATTACAATGATGGAGGAGAGCTATAGAAATTTATACTCCTATTAAAGTTTGGGGATAAAGGGAAGGAAAGGGAGCAGTAGGAAGTAAAGTAGGTAGAAAATGAGCAATGAGTGGGGAGGAAAATGTTATCTGTAACTAATGTTTAATTACCTGATAGAGAGCCATAGACTTTATTTAGAGTTCCAGCAAGGACAGCACATGAAGAAAAATTATAAACTGTGGAGCTTCTACAGGAATACAGTGTGGTGGGTATTTGTAAGTGCAGGAAAGGGAGAACATAAAAGATCTCAAAGTCTGGAGGTAGTCTGCAGGTGATACTGAAACATACATGCCCTTCGCATGTTCCATTTGAACTGGAGAAACCACTGGAATTCCAAGACTGCAGAAACTGAGGCCCAGGTTTGAGAATGAGGTTGTGGTCTGCTAAATCTTTAAATTGGTTTACTTGCTCTGTCTTTTGTCAACTTCTCCTCTTAAGTACACTATTGATGGTGCTTCATGTGCATTTGAGTTAATGTCAGTAGACTTCAAGTTTTGCTGCATGTAAAGGTCAGGAAGAGGATTCCTAGCAAGCAAACAAGAGCTCTTTTAGCCATGTTATTAAAGTAAACTAAATTAAATATCCAAATGTTGTTCCCAAAAGTGGTCTTGTGTCTTTTATTTTTACTCCTTTATGCATCCCCACACTGTTCCAGTGGTGAGGACAATCCCATCTGTCTCTCTATTGAAAGAGGCTGGTAAAAAAGGGGACACTTTTTTGTCTCTTACCCAGTGGCAGTGGTTTTCTTCCTCTGTGTGTGGCACTGTGAGTTTTTTCAGAGGTCATAGACCCAACCAATACAGTAAGAGCTTCTCCCCCAAGGCAATACAGGTTTAACATTTGGCACACAATTTCAGGGCATTCTTGTAGCCCCTAAAATCCACTTTTGAATACTGCCTCTTGTAATGCTTTTAACTGGGAGCACAGAGATTGGTAAACTGTAGATCACCAGCCAAATCCACCTTGATGCTTGTCTTTGTGCATAAAGTTTTATTGAAACACAGCTATGTCCATTCATTTATATATTGTCTATGGTGACTTTTCACCCTAAGAGGAGGGTTGGGTGGTTGTCACAGAGACCTGCAGACCTGCAAAGCCTAAAATACTCGCTGTTTGGCCTTTTACAGAAAAGGCTTCCTGTCCCTTGCTTACTCTCAGCAAACTTTACTCCCTTTAACCTCAGTCCATGAGAAGATATCAAAGCAGAAGCTCTGTGTTTCATGTTTCACTTCTTTATGGGAGTTCTTGTTAAAGTTCTGTTTTTTTTCTGAGCTTGATTTGGATATATAAGAATTCTTCACTTAGTAACTTCCCTATTTTTCATCTAGATCCTATCCCTGGAGCCTGTAATTTGGAGTTTGATTTAGATATTGATCCCAACATTTACTTAGAGTATAATTTCTTTGAAACGACTATCAAGTTTGCTCCAGCAAACCTAGGCTATGCGAGGTATGACTGTCTCCCATCTCCTAAAATTGCTTTTAGAACATTCATGACTAGATTCGGGAACCTACAGTTCTCCGTAGCAAAATTGAATTGCTTTTAAAAGTTGAGGAGGGATTAGTAACAAACCTCATTACTAACATTTAATTGTCCTTTATAGCTAATATTCCTCTTTTTCAAATGAAAAAAGAACAAAAACAATGATACAGAATTTCAAAACAAAATAATAGGACATTAACAATGATTAATATAGTTCATATTGTTATCTTCAAAGTAGTTGCTCAGATTACAAGATAAAGGCATAAAAAATGATGAAACTATGAACTCTTTATATGAAGAGCCAGATTCGAGTTCGTTATGTGCTTGGAAGTGCATCTTAGCTTTTGTTTAGTTTTTGATTTTGGGTTTTGAGACAGAGTCATGCTTTGTAGCCCAGACTGACCTGGAACTCACAGTGATCCTCCTTCCTCTGCCTTACAGGCATGTCCAACCATGTCTGGCCACTTTAGCTTTTATAAAGCACCACACATGTAGAAAGAATCTGTTCTGAAACATCATTATGTTTTATAAGTATTATTTTTTAATTTAAAACTGCTCAAGTTTCTACTTTAATAGTAGTGATAATGTTGAATAACATTTGAATGCCTCCTTGCATCTTTGCAGTACTGAGCACTACATGCTCTATGTCATTTAATCCTGTCATTTAATCTATTTATGAAGAAAGGGAAATTGCTCTGATGTTACAGAGAGATTTTGTAAGGGTCACAGAGGCAACTTTCCCATATGAACACAGCTACCAAATGGCAGTAGAATCTGGTTATTTAAATTGTCTCTCTGTGTGTCTTAAAGACAGTACAGGTTAAGTATCTCTTATCCAATATGGTTAAAATTCCGATTTCAGTTTTTTGGGGTTTTGGAATATTTGCATAGACTTTACCAGCTGAGCATCTCTAATCTGAAAATCCAGAATCTAAAGCTTTTCATGTGTCAGATAAGTGCCTGTCAATTTTCATATTTTGTAGCTTATGACCAACAAAGTTTATATCTCATAGTTCTGGAGGCTGAAGTCTAAGAGGAGGATGCCAGTACAATTGGGTTCTGGTGAGACCTCTCTTCCAGGTTACACACTTCTCCTTGTATCCTTGTAAGACAGAAAGAGGACTAGAGAGCTCTTGGGGTCTCTGATATAAGGGCACTAATTCCATTCATGAGAGCTCCACACTCAGGACTGAGTTACCTTTCAGAGGCCCGACCTTCTAATGCCATCACAATGGGCATTGACTCAAAGTGGGAATTTTAGGAGAGCGCATCATTTGGTCTGTAACACTGTGATAGTTTTCTCCAGAGTGCATTGTATGCCTTTATGAAAGGGGAACAATTAAATTGGAATTGTTGCTGCAGAGGGTTGAAATTAGTGCTGGAACTGTAGCCCAGTGGTAGACTACATACCATAGCATGCTCAGTGCCCTCAGTTCTATCCCCAGTAATAAAAAACAAAGTTGTTAATTAGAGCTTTTGGCTCCTTTTTATAGATAAAACCTGTACCACACAAGACTGATGTTCTGTTTTCTTGGTTGGCTTTAGAGACACAACTCCTCCACCCTGTGACACTGGGACGGGCCAGGAGTTTAGGTGGAGGTTGAAGTATGATGTGTATCAGTATTTTCTGCCTGAGAATGAGCTTGCAGAAGATGTGCTACTGCAGCATCTGCAGAGAATGGCCCAAGTGTCCCAGGTGAAAGCCAATGCTGTGAAGGTAAGTCCAGCTCTCATGGTGTGTGTGTGGCTAGATTATGATGCTTTCATAGGGGTTGAGGAGGGAAGAAGCTACTAGGAGCTTATTTCTTTCTTAATATTTGATCACTTTATTCTCTTTTTTTTTTTTACTGTGTTTTCATTTTAAGAGACATTGCTAGTGGTATTCCAAAACGATGTTGGTCTTTGAGGAGATGCATATAAGTTATGTTTTCATTGCAGCTACTGCTATGAACTGGTAATCTTGGAACATGGGTGCAAGTGGTGCTTAATTTTCTACATACTCCAATAACTATGGGATAAAATCTTTTGGCAAGAATGAAAATTACAGTGTTTAAAAAAAAATAAATAACAAGCCGGGCATGGTGATGCACGCCTGTCATCCCAGCATGTAAGAGGCTGAGGTGGGAAGATTGTTGGGTATTTGAGACCAGCCTGGGTTATAAAATGAGTTCAAGGCCAGCCAGAACTGCATTGTGTGACCCTGTCTCAAAAAAATACAAAATAAATAAATAAATACCAAGAAACTGCTTATGAGTGTCCACATTAGCATTAGTATTGGAGACTATTTCCAACTTGGAACAGAAATTTTCTCTGAGCTTTTGAGTCCCTGTGACCCTTTGCTACTCCAACTGTCATCCACAAATATTGAGCCTTTTTTTAGACCTGTAGATGCTTAGGCTCCAACCTGGAACTGCTGGATCAGAATTTGTATTTTATTCGCATTTTATAATCCTCCAGATAATTCCTGTGCACATTAGAATTTGAGGCTCACTGCTGTAAGTCATTTTTGTGGAGGGCAGGGTTTTCTCTTTCTGTCAGTTTCTCTGTCAGTTTCTGTTTTCTCTGACAGTTGCCTGATAGCAGCATAGTACTTGGGATCATCCTTCAGTCTAATGGTTACTGGGTGAGGTTTTCTAGACTGCTCTGATTCATCCTAGAAAGGTAGTAGATCATTAGATTATGTAGAAAGAAGTGATTGAAACAGGTATAGATGGTAGATGATTAGTCCAGGGGCATAGTCTGTTGCAGAGCAAGATGTCATTTTGTTGCTGTCTCTTTAAGATGTCATTGCTACATTCTGAGGAGTCTTAGAGTACAAGAAAACACAAATTAAGTACTGTTCTTGGGGCTCGGTGTGTGTGTGGCTCTCCCACTGAGCATTTGCTTAGCATGTGCTACAAAACAATGCTCTTGATGAAGTTTATCAGTGGTCTTATTAGATATGAATTTTTAAGACTATTTTTAGTCTTACACAGAACATAAGAACTTGAACAGTAGGCTTTTTTAGGTTAACTTTATAACTTTTGGTTAAACAGTTATTACCTGCCCTCATGCAATGAAATTTTCAGAGGCCAATAAGGGCATGTGAGACTTTGGAGCCTGTTTGAAGGCCTGGTGTTACCCTGGCCCACTTTGGAAAAGTTCAAGTGCCAATAATAAAAACAGTGATAATTGTGACTGCATATAACTGTTGAATAGATATAACTGAGTCCCTACTGATATTAAAAAAGAAATTTCTATCATTGGAAGAGAGTAATAATACAAAATACTGAAAATTGATAAAAGGAAGGAATTTACCTTGCTTTTTGTTTTATTTTATTTTATTTTATTTTATTTGTCTTTTTGAGACAATGTCTTGCTATGCAGTTCACCCTGGCATTGAGCTCACCTTGTAGCCCAGGCTGGTCTTGAACTTGCAACAATCATCCTCCTACCTCAGCCTCCCATGTGCTGGGATTACAGGAGTGCACCACCATACCTGGTTCCCCCCACCCCACTTTTTTTCCAGTGGTTGGGATCAAACCCAGAAATTTGTACATGCTAAGCAAGCTCTCTACCACTGAGCTACACCTCCAACCCTTATTCTGCCTTTTTAAAACAAGAGACAAACTGAACAAATTCCAGTTTCTTCCAGATGGAAGAAAACTCTTTACAGAAGAATGCCAGCTACAGTATCTGAACCAGAAAGTCACCATCCAGGTGTGGTGGCACACACCTGTAATCTCAGTAGTTTGGGAGGCTAGAGGATTAAATATTTGAGCCCAGTCTGGCGATTCAGCAATTTAGTGAGATTTTTGTCTCAAAATTAAAAAAAATAAAAATAAAAAAGGAGCTGGAGTGTAGCTTAGTGCAGGAGTCTTGAATCGTGAATTCAATCCAAGCAATACAAGAAGATGAAAAAGATGACGAAGAGGAGGAAGAAGAAGGAGGAGGAGGAGGAGGAGGAAATGGAAAGCCACTATTTTGTGGCACCTCCCCACTGAAAACATTCAGCCAGGGATTATCAAGTGAACCGGTTTCGGAGAATAGGCTATTTCACTCCACAATTTCAGTTGCTAAGCAAGAACTTCCAGGGTGAAATAGTAGCACAATGTGAATCTTACCCCAGTGGTCAAAGCTAGTTCCACTGGAAAAAGGTCAGCCCACATCGATGCTCATGTAGAATGCAATTGGAAATCACCGCCACCACCTGCAGGGTACTCTATCAAAGACACTCAGCGCAGCCAAAATAGAAAAAGTCCAGCAGCAAAAACAAAAAACAAAACAACACAACAACAAAAAGAGAAAGTGAGGTAGGGGAGATGGAAACATGCTAGATTATTGACAGTTATGATGTATGCAGTTTATTATGTTACTCTTTCACCTTTTCAGTGTGGTTTGAATTTTTCATGATTAAACATTTGGTAGAATAGATGGTAAGGTTAGAGTTTTGTTGAACTTGACTAATCCTTTATGCAGAACAAAATATATTTTGAAGGCTAAGCAATTAAAAAAAAGAAAAAGAGAAGAAAAGAACAGTGCCACCCTTCTAGGAGACTCAAAGCTACTCACTTTGGAACTCAAATTTTTCTGTGTATTGTGGCTCCTTAGCGGATATATGATTGTATTATTACTATCATTGATAGTCTAAAGAACAACCTTTAAAAGAAATATTTGAAGTTAAATAGTACTACATGACAAAGCAGTTTGTAATGTGATCTTATTTGAGAAGCTGTGAGACAAAAATAAATTGGTTATCTATGAGATGTTAACAAGCCATCTGTGTAGCTACAGATAGATGCCACTTTTTGAATATTTGCTTTGTGCTAATAATCCTATATTGGGGATCTGGCGGAGACCCCTAACTGCCTGCATGAGGGTTATAGTGAAAGGATAAAATAAGAAACAGAGACAAATTTGGTAACACAAGAAGGAGGTGGTGGGAGGTCCGTGCCTCAGGATGGGCGCAGACAAAGACACTGCAAACCTGCTGCAACTTATTGGATGTCTACAATGACAGGAGATAGGGGAAGAGTCAAGGTCAACCAGAGACCCAGAGGTTGATGACTCAGAGGCAACAGATAATTTAGGATGACTCAAGAGAAATCTTGCCTGCGAGTGTTTTTTAATCTTAGTGGTTTTAGTTTAGTCTTAGAGGATGGCCCATCCCTAAGGAATTATGGGAAATCTCAAAAGGGTGATACCAATAATCCCAAACCTCTACTTATCTCTTAGGGAAATATGCAAAATTAGCCATTGTGAATTTGTGATCCCTGACAAATACTAAGTACTAAAAAGAGAATGAACAAGTTACAAATGATTCCCATTCTTTTTTTTTTTTTTTTTTTGACCAGGGATCAAACTCACAACCTCACGCTTGCTAGGCAGGCACTTATGCCACTGAGCTAAATCCCCGGCCTGATTCCTACTCTTAAATTGTTTAAAATCTAAGAAGTGAAAAAAATTATTTCTTCCAATTAGCATTTACCCACTATTTAAGCCAACATTTTACCTAAGCTACTAAAATTTGACATACTACAAAAAAAATCTTTGGAAGCATTCTGTATAGGTATTTGTCTCTAGTAACACATACATATATATGGGAATGTCTTTTGGAAAAGTGAAATCAGTTGGTGTATATTTTAAATAAAAAATATAATTTAATATTATGTGTAGGAGCTGGGCATGGTGGTATATGCCTGTAATCCCAGCATTTGGGAGGCTGAGGCAGAATTGTTGGTGAGTTTGAGACCAGCCTAGGCTACAAAGTGAGCTAAGGTCAGCCTGAACTGCATAGCAGGACCCTGTCTCAAAAAGAAAAGAAAAAAAAAATCTATCTATCTGTCTGTCTGTCTGTCTGTCTGTCTGTCTATCTGTCTATCTATCTATTATATGCAGGTAGGCTTATAATAGAATAGCTTTTTAAAAAAAATCTAAATATTAATCTTGCATTATTCTTGGTTTTAGGTGGTTACCCTGACAGCTGATGATAAGACAAGTGTTTCCTTCTCCTCCCTACCCGGACAAGGGATCATTTATAATGTTGTCGTTTGGGACCCGCTCCTAAATACATCTGCTGCTTACGTTCCTGCTCACACATACGCTTGCACATTTGAGGCACTGGAAGGCAGCTGTGCTTCCCTTGGTGAGTGTGTGGGTTTAAACTTTGACCAAGTTTTCTTTGGCTTGGCAGTTCAATTTTGACTAGCATAGAACAAAGAATGACAAAAGAAGCTTTTGCTTGGTTTGGGGGCATTTTTCCTACATATGCCTTTTGAGTCCCTAACATTAGTCAGTGTTCTAAGCAATGAATATAGCAGTGAATAAAAACCAAAATACTGATATACTTGTATATTAGTGAGAGATGAGACAGGCAAGATAAATTTATCAAGTATATTACTTGAAAAACACATGAACACTAAGAAGAAAAATAAAGGAGAAAACCTGGGGCCATGAGAGGGAACTGAGGCGTTGGCACTGGAGAAGGTTTTGGGGCAGGATCTGCGGGCACATGTAGGGGTGGTACCAGCCACACAGAGGAACAGCTGGTACCAAGCCCTGCTCTGAGCCTGCCAGGGATCTTCAGAAAAACAGTGGGTGGAGGAAGACAAGAAGTCAAAGGTAGAGGTAGGGCAGGTGGCTCAGAGTGTGACCTTGTATATCATACTCTGGACCTTAGCTTTTATGCCAAAGGACATGGAAAGGCACTGGAAGATGGTGAGCAAATAATCCTGGTGATAGAGGGGAATGAAACTCCCAACCTACTAGATGTCTGGTACAAGCGTGTCTTCTCTAAAATTGAAGAATGAATTTTAGAACAATGGAGAGTAAGAACAGAATATATTTATTGAGAGAAAGAAAGCTTCTGTGTGAGGGACAGAAGGGGTCCCGAGTGGGTTGCCAAAGACTCTGTCTTTTCTAGAGACTTTTCTAGAGTAAAATCATGAGGTTAAATGAGTCCAATGTGGGGAAAAATGGGAACTTGCAAGGTGGGCAGAAGGTGAGAGAGAACTATCATTAACCAGTAAGATTAATGGTTCATGTAAAATTGATTAAATTGGGAACAAATGGGGAAGCAAGTCACGTAGTAAGCAGGGCTGCTTAACAGCAGTGACTCTTCCTGTAGGGGGTTGAGATGCGGACTTCTGACTTGCTCAGGGTGATAGAGAACTATCTGGGCTATCAATCCTCAGGATGTGGTTGTATTTGCTTTGCCTTTTGCCTTGAGATCTGGCCCACAGTGGATTTGTTTCCTCCAAGGCTGCAAGGTATCTGGGTTTCTGCACTGGCTCCTTTGAGAGCCCAGCCCTGTCTGACTGCCTATAATATTTCTAACTAACTCAGCTGCCTGTAACACTGAGACCTGATGTACTTAGAAGGATCGCGGGCTGTTTTGGGAGAAAGGACAGGGGTGAGAGCAGGAATAGTAAAAGTGATTAAGAGGCCACTGACTTAATCCAGATGAGAGGTGGCAGTGATTGATGGAGAACATGGCACTGAAGGCGTTGGGAAATCTATGTGTGTGCTTATGTGCACGGTGAATCTTGAAAGGGCTCATTAGAAGAGATGCAAAAATAATATAAAGCCTTTCTTCATAATCTTCACCCTGTTCTTATTAATGTGCTGTTTTCAGTTCATTCTTTCAATGTACAGACACATGTACACATATGTAATATTTTTAAAATCTAAACCATTTGAGAATAAATTACCAGATAAAGGCCTTATCCTTTTGAAGTACATCTGTTTGCTTCCTTACATCATCATAGTAAGGTGATCAAAATCACAAAATTAACATTGGCACAGTACTACCTCTTAATCCATAGGTGTTATCAAGTTTTACTAGTTGTTCCACTATTAATGTCCTTTAGAAGCCAGAAAAGGTTTTTCCCTTGTCCAAGGCCCAGTTCAGCATCCCACCTTGCTTTTAATTGATACATCTCCGCATTCCCTGGTAATCTGGAGCAGTTCCTCAGTCTGTATTTGTCTTTCAAGTCTTTAACCTTTTTTGAGGAGTATAGGCTGTTTAGTGAGTTGCTTTGATGTTTCCTGGCATTGAAATTTACGTGGTTTTGTAGGAAGACCCAGGAAGTGGTGTTGGATTCTTCTTACTCAATGTGTCTGTCCGCTGCTGTGGGAACAGTGATTACTTGGTTAGTGGTGTCTGCCAGGATCCCCATCATAAAGCTATTGTTTTTCCTCTTAGTATCTTTTGGGTGATAATTGGAGTGCTTGTAAATCTCATCCTCAAACTCTCACTTGCTACTTTCAGAACCTGGTGACAGGTGCCTGAAACATTTGTTACTAGGTGGTTATCGAATGGCATTTTTCTGCCTTTGTCCCAGAGTGTTTCGCATTAGCCCAGTGAGTCCTGGATGTGTTTGGAAATAGGATGTGGGGATGGATTGGGTAAGGATTTGGGGAAAAGTAGTGGAAAGGATGACTTTGTAGTTTTCTGGCCTGAGCAAGTAGAGACAGAGCTGCCGCTCAGTGAAGTGGGAAAGACTCAGGAGTTCAGTTTCGAGAGCCCTGTTAAGCATTCAAATGGAGATTTCATTTTTGATAAGTGGTCATATGTATCAGATGGAATTCAAGGGAAGGTCTGGGCTAGAGATTATCTTGGAAGTCATCAGACTAAATATATGACATCGCTAGCCATAGCCTGATGGTTTCATGTGTGGAATGAGTATAGATTAAAGGAAGGGGTTCCAGGAATGAACGCTGGGTACTTCTCTGGGTATGGAACTCAGGAAATTGAAGAACATCCTGCACAGGTGGTTGATAGCAGAAGTGGCAAATAGAAAGTGGGGCTTTTGTTTGTTTGTTTGGTTGGTTTGGTGTTTGGCAGTGTTGTTTGTCAGACTTGGGGCTTCGCTCATGCTAGTCTGCTTGCTGTTCTACTACTGAGTTACACTCTAGCTTGATGTTTTTTGAAGGCAGTAGGAGAAAGTATTTCAAGGAAGATAGAGTTAGATCCCAGCACTTGGGAGGCTGAATCAGAAGGATCTCTGTGGGTTTGAGGCCAGCCTAGGCTATGTAGTGAGTTCAAGGGTGGTCTGAACTATATAATGAAACCTTGTCTCAAAAACAAAAACAAAAAAAAATAAAGAAGATGGAATTGGAGTGATCAACTTTGTCAGATACTACCGAGGGGTCAGCTAAGAGACTGAAAAGTAACCACTGCTGTCAGTAACAAGGGAGGCCCTGGTGCAAGGCAGAGCTGTCACAGTGGAGTGGTATTTACACGTGCAGAAGGAACAGGAGGCTAGAAATTGAAGAAGGAATTCAAACAGCTCTTTCAAGGAGTTCTGCTCTCAGAGGAAAGCCTATTAGTTGTGCTGGTGCCAAGGATTAGGGTTCTCTCCCTCTGCTAGAGCTGTATCCCAGTGTTTAAGAAAAGAAAAATTGAAACTGCTTGTTAAAACACAGCAAGGAAGACTTTATTCAAAGGCAAGAGCATTGCAATAGGGATTTTGCAGTGGGGTAGAGAGACTGCACTCAACTGTCAGTTTAGCGCGGGAGGGGAGGGATCAATGGGTGGAAAATTACTCAGAGCACATGAAGGGTGCAGATGATTCTGTCTAAATTGAACTAACAGGATTCTGCTGCAGACAGCCCAGGGTAATGAGATACTGCCTACTGGGGATGATGGAGGATGAGAAACGTGATCAGATATCGAGCGTGATCAGATAACGGGGGCAGGAGTCCTCGCTAATCTGATTGATCAGATTTTGCTGAAACTGAGTTTTACAGGGATGTGCACAGATGGTACTGTGAGAGGGTTCGGGAGCCTGACGGAAGTGTGGTCATGGAAAGACTGTTACCACCCGGGCTTCAGATCCTTCACAAGTATAATGAATAATTTGTCCTCTTTTTTTCTAGTACTATGATAGGGAATTCTATTTAGAGTGAGCTACCTTTGTGTAGTTTCCATTGGGTTGGAATATCCTTTTTAAAGTTTTTTTTTATATATATATTTTATTTTATTTTGGGGGAGTTGGAATATCTTGCGTTTTTTTTTCTTTTTCTTTCTTTCTTTCTTTTTTTTTTTTTTTGTCTTTTTGAGACAGGGTCTCACTATGCAGTTCAGGCTGGCCTTGAGCTCACTTTATAATTCAGGCTGGTTTTGAATTCTCAATGATCCTCTTGCCTCAGCCACCCGAGTGCTGGGATTATAGGCGTGTGCCACCTATATTTATCTTGCTGTTCCGGTGATTGGATTTGCTGGAAACTTTTGCCACATTTTCAATTGAAAACAATTGCCCCACTCAAATCCAAGTTTTAAATATAAAAATTAAGTCTTAGGATGAGAGGTCTGAAATAAACAAAATGTAGTGTTTTTATCTTTCACTTAATATTTCACTGGGCTCTTGATTCTCAGAAAAGCTGATACACAGGCACATGTTATGACTTGCAAACTCTGATCTTGCACCTTGTATTTCTTATTTAACTGTATGTCTTGTGGTGCCTCCATCTGTACTTTTTTTGGGGTGGGAGGTAACTGGGGATTTAACCCAGGGCCTTCACACTCAGCTACATCCCCGCCCTTTTTTATTTCTTGAAACAAAGTCTCTCTAGTTTCCAGGTTCCCAGGGTGAACTTGAATTTGTGATCATTCTGTCTCAGCATCCCAAAATGCTGGGATTACAGGGTTCTCCACCACAGGCGGTTCCCTGGAGCATTTTTAAGCCTTCTGATGTGTTTATTTTGCTGCTTCTCATAACATTTCCCTGTGTGCTTGTATAGGTGCGTTTTTTTGTTCTTAACTCAGGAATTATTTTCTTGTGTTTATCTTAAAGGTCTTATGATGTTGGCAAATTTAGTGAGCAAGTTTTTCTTTTGATTTAAACTGTATCATGCCCAGCCTGGATAATTTAGCAATTTAGGGAGATCCTGTCTCCAAATAAAAAGTAAGAAGAGGCCCGGGGAAGTAGTTCAGTATAGAGGCCCTGGGTTCAATCTCCAGTACCAAAAATAAAATAAAATAAAATAAAACTGTATCTCTTGAGTAGTCATGGCATTTAAAGTTTGTACCTATGAAGGTGGTGGATTAGACCTTAGAGATTTTTGTCATCATCAAACATATTGTGCTCTATTTTTGGCTTTAATGCAACACTTCCCCTGAAGCAATATGTATTTATAAGTCTGGAAGTATTTTGATTTAAAGTGTAATGTGAGTTCTTTTAATATGAGTTGGATGTTTTAATTGTGGAAACTTCCGTGAGCCTCTGTTTATGAATTATTGAGCACTAGCAGTTTTAATTCATGGCCACCATCCTATTTCTGGTGTCGACCCACTTGCTTCTCTGACTTTTTTGTCACTAGTTTATTTTAAAGCAAATCCTTAGTCTTCATTTTCAGTAAATATCCATATATATATAGAGATATCTATATATGTCTTAAAATTTAGCATTTCAGAAAGTATTTAGTAAATATTTAAATATATATTATCTTTTTATTTTTATTTTAAAGAGAAAAAACAATAAAAATGATACAAATTTCAAAGCAATAGGAAATTAACAATGGTTAATACATCATGTATTGCTGTCTTCAAAAATAGTTGCTCAGATAACAAGATAGAGGCATGTATAATTGATCAAACAATATAAGCACAAACCATTATTTAGTAAACCAAAAGAAATCAGTAACATAACTTTCTTAGCTATCTTTTTTATATTTTTTATTTTAAAGAGAAAAAAACACAAAAAATGAAATAAAAACCCTAAAACAATAGCAATATAGGATTTCAAAACATGACAGGAATTTAACAATGGTTGTTATACAGTATATTGTTATCTTCATGAGAAATTCTCAGATTACCAGATACCGTCATGCAAAATCAATCAAGTAGTTTTTTTCTTTTCCTTTCTTTCTTTTCTCCTTTTATCCATCCCAGTTTTTTTTTTCTTCTTCTTAAGCAGTTTCTGTCCCTTTCACAGCATCTATTGTTCATTTTGGATCTTAGTTACTTTTTCTGTTTCTTACACTAGGGAGACAATATGGTGTCTACACATGCGAGTCTGATTTATTTCACTTGTGAGTAAGGTTTCAAGTTACATCCACTTACCTATAAAAGCCTCGAGTTTATCCTTCTTTATAGGCAAATAGTACTCCATTATATAAAAATACCACATCTTTTTTATCCATTTATCATTTGATAGACATTCAAGTTGTTTCCAAGGTCTAGCTATTGCAAATTGTGCTGCTATAAACATGTGTGCATATATATCATTGTAGTACAGTGATATAAGAGTAGTACATTATAGTACAATGTTTTTAATTCTTCTGGGAAAATACCCAGAAGAGGATTTTCTGGGTTGAATGGGACCTCCAATTCTAGTTTTTTTAGGAATCTCCACATTGATTTCCAGAATGGTTGCACCAATCTACACTCCCACCAATAGTGGAAAAAGGTTCCTTTTTCCCCACAGCCCCTCCAGCATTTGTTCCTGGTAGATTTCTTGATAATAGCCATTCTTTCCAGGGTAAGATGGAATCTGTATTGTTTTAATTTGCATCTCTGGAATGACCAGTGATGTTAAACATTTTTTTGTATCTTTGCCATTGATATTTCTTCATCAGATGGCTATTTTTGGATTGTGTCTTTGAATTTAGGGGGCCTGATTATATCTCTTAAAGGTAAGTGTGGAGACCATTTCCACAGTCCAGTTATCAAGGACCCCCACAGTGAGTCCCCAGTCTCCTGCCTGGAGTTAAGGCAGGTGGTGGGAAGAAAAAGCAAGAGACAAAATAGGGGTGTAGGCAGGGATCTGAGGTGACCAGTTGTTCTCAGGGAACAAGAGGCCAGGAGGAATCTAGGACCTGGTTATTTATTCACTGCCTCTGAGTCAAGGACAGTGGGTGAAGGGCAGTGGGTATTTCCAGGTACAGTAATGGTGACCATCTCGGGCTAGTAAGAAGACCAAATCATTCTTTCAAGGACAAGAACAAGGATGAGATAGGGACAGTGAAGACACTGTAGTTTCCCCAGATGCCTTATCATCTCCATCGGGTCTTATCTTGCCCTGTGAGCACCACAGCAGTCATTAGCCCTAGCTGGGAGTTTCCATGGTCCAATCTGGCTCAAGAGCGGGACCAGAACAAGTCTGGATCCCCTAGACTCAATTTATAATTTATGGTCCCCAACCGGTAAGCATTGTTTAAAACTGTGTATAACCACCACATCATTATCAAGGTTCTATACATTGTCTTTAGTTGTTGCATCTCATGAATCTGTATTAATTCACAGCCCTTCCCACCTTTTCCTTCCAGTTTATTGAAGAAACAACTGTTTTAGGCTGGATGGCTGCTTGCTTACTTGCTTTATGTCTTTCTTTTTCTTTCGTTTCTTTTGCTAACCCTCTGCCCCAAGACTACTATAGGTAGTGTTATATGCCTCAGAAGGGGAATGATGAGATCTAATTTTCTGCTGTCACCTTGTTAATGACCAGCTAGACCTTATTTTCCTGTTAGGTCTGATTTTTTGGGGGAAAAAAATTGGTATTAACTGTCTGCCTCAACTCATGAGAGGATGGCAAGACTTTTAAGGTTAAATTATACATGTGTGGAGTAAATGAATGCATCTTGTTTTGCTTTTTTGGTGATGTTTTATTAATTAAATACAAAGTATCAAATGGCACGTAAGCTTCACTAACTTTTCACTGTTTTTTAGGAAGAGTTTCTACCAAAGTGTTCTTCACTCTTTTTGCCCTGCTTGGTCTCTTCATTTGTTTCTTTGGACACAGATTCTGGAAAACAGGTATCACGTTTGATGTAAATGGTAGTTAAGCTGCTTGTAGACTTTGTCTTATGTGCTGCCAGGAAATGTATTTCTTGGAAATCTATGAAGAGAAAGAGTACCTCTCTCCACTACCTTCACAGATTCATGTTGGATTCTTTTGTGAATTTACTGGGTTGCTCCACATTTTGATTTTTTTCTTTTTCTTGACAATAGAGTGCAATTTTTTTTTTTTTTTTTGGTACCGGGAATTGAACACAGCGCCTTCACACTGAGTTACACCTCTAGCCTTTTAAAGGTATATATATTTTAAATTTTGTGATAGGATCTCTCTAAGTTGCTAAGTTGCCCAGGCTGGATTCAAATTTGTGATCATCCTGCCTCAGCCTCCCAGAATGGTGGGATTGATTACAGGTGTAAGGTACTCTGTGAGCCTGGCTGTAACCTCCTCTTATTAAGGGAGGAATAAAATTTGGTTTGTGTGTCAAACTTCTTAAGTTACTAGATATGCTAGTTGGCTAATGATAACTGAGATTAGAAATCAGGGTGTCTGCATAAAAATGTGTGTGGATTTGCTGATGGTGATGGACTTGTTTTCATATGAATCAGGGTCTGAAGTGTGGTAGACAGTGGACCTGAAATATCTGCTCAGTCAGGGAGGTTCCGCTGCCAAAGGGAACTTCAGGATCCACAGAGTGGGACGGGGTGGAGAGTGGAATATAAATGATGCCCGCTGAGTTAGTTCCAGTGTCCTGGCTGCCCTTTATGGAATGTTTTCAGTCACAGACATTCCTCCTTGAACAGCCACTTACAGTCCCCCACTAGGTCATCGAGTGAATTGGTCGTGAAAGGAGGAATTGTGTATCTTAGGTACAGTACAGTATTCAGAACAAAGAAATGGTCAAAGGTAACTCCAACTTGATGGCTTTGTTAATTTTTGTTTTTTGTTATTGTTTGAGACAAGGTCTCATTATGGGGTTCAGGTGGGCCTTGAGCTCACTATGACCCCAGGCTGGTCTCAACTCATAACAATCCTCCTGCCTCAGCCTCCCAAGTGCTGAGATTACAGTCATGTGCCACCATGCCTGGTGATGATTTTGTTATTTATTTATTTATTGGTACCAGGGATTGAATTCACGACCTTGCACTTGCCAGGCAAGCACTTGTGACTGAACTAAATGACTCTGATGACTTTGTTTTTATTTGTGTGATTCTTATGTGCAGTACTGTCATGTATAACAGAACATAAAGCTATAGAATTATACAGTACAATTAGCAAAAACTACAGTACTGTACAAACAAGGAATGCTGTACCCCACAAAAAAAACCCCAAAATCGGTGGTTTGTTATTTCACACAAGGAGTGAGCTGCGCACCTCAGTAGCGAGTCTGGACAGCTGTTAAACCTGTAGGTCATTAGACAAGGACTATCTGTACCTTAAAAAACTAACATAAATAATTGAGCATGATGGGTAGAATGAACATGATCCTGGAACAAAAAGAAAAAAAGAAAAATGAGGTCTGGGGATTTATCTTAGTGGTATAAACACTTGCCTGGAGTGCTTGAGGTCGAGTTTGATCCCCGATACCAAAAAAAATAAATAAATAAATAAAATAAAAAAAAAGAATATGATCCTTATGTAATGAAGCTCTTTGAACCTGCTGTAACAAAGAGTTTGAAATAGCAACTCCCCTTCCCTCTGTTAGGGAAATTTTCTTAGAGAGTGTTGTGAGGAGTATTTAATCCCTCACACTATAGAATGATTCTATAGCAGAGAACTTAAATTACTATGCTGTGGGTAAAATCCCAGGTACTACCAGTTGGTTTGTTTTTTCTTTTATGTTGATACATATTATTTTATATGTATTAGAACTGAGTATAAATATTAGTAGTAACAACTGAGCAGAATTTAAGAAATATGTAGAGCTGTGTTGTCCATAATCAGGATTAGGCTTATTTGAAGGAAACAGAATTATTTGTAGTCTTGTATTTTCAGGTATTTAATGGATTAAGATAAAAAGATGATTTAAAGGAAACATCATCCTTTACTTTGGGATACTTAAAAAAACCTTCCATCTTTTATTTTTGCTTGTGCAGCTGTCAAAATTTAGGGTCTGATTTCAGGTTAGACACAAGTGACAAAAGCACTATTTTAAAGTATAAAATATAAATGTATTAAGATGAGCTATGACATTAACAAGTAACAATTTAATATCAGATATTATATTGATCTGCCTACATGGCAGTGTATCCTACAGTGACTACTGTACTTTAATATTTGATAGTAAAGTTACTCCCAATGATTTCTAAAGATCACCTGCCTTTTTGATAGTTATTTTTCTCCTTTGAATGTCATCATGTGTAAATTCTAGGCGCCAAAACATATATTTGCATATTAGATATTTAAATTACATTGTAAAAAAGAATACCTAACCACAGCTTGTTTTGTTTGTTTCTTTTCCGGCTGATTTGCCACCAGAATTATTCTTCATAGGCTTTATCTTCATGGGATTCTTCTTTTACATTCTGATTACAAGACTGACACTTCTTAATTATGACGGTAAGTTTAAGTGCTTGTTTAACTGCATGCTCTGAAAGCGTGCTGCGATGTTTGCACCCCACTTTTCCTTCCATGGATCGGCCCACAGTGTGTGACATCCCATGAGGTGTGTGAAATAACAGGCCACTCTCACTGAGCTGGATTCTTGGGCCCAAAAATAATAAGAGATGAATCCGGAGCCTGAGAAATACTGGCACAGGCGTGGCTTTTATGGGACTTCTGCTCCAGCGAGAAGGGAGACACAGCTCTGACAAATAGAAAAGGGGCAGCCAGTATAGAACAAGTCACCAGAGGCTCCCATCTAGATCCTCCATGCAAATCAAGGATTTGAGCTTGCACAGCTCCCCGCCCTGCCTGTGTCTGAGCTCTAGGGTTGGCTCTGACTAGAAGGGGGAGGCAGGCTTGTGGGAGGCTGGTCTTTGTCTGCATCGGTGTGCGGAGAATGTGTAACTGTTGTATTTTTAACTCCAGGACTGCGTGCATGTCCTGGGGCCCCCATTTATATCCTCGTTTGACTTTGCTGTGAAAGCACAAACTGGCAGTCTCTACAGGGCCCTTTGCAGCATCTGAGTGTTGTAGCCCATTCTGAGTGGTCCCTGACTGTGTCACCACCCATGGCTTCTTTCTATAGTCCATCTTTCCTAAACTGCTCTTTCGGCTTTCCCATCTGGGCTTTGAATATGCATGGGAAATTCCTTGATACTTAGGGAAATGAAGGGTCATGCTGATTGTAAGCTTGGGGTCCAGCTTTGTGATATACTGAAGATATGAAACGTACAACAATAAAAAAAAATGTTATTCTTTATTTTAAACCAAACATCCAGCCGGTGTGGGGCTGCAGGCCTATATCCCAGCACTGTGGGAGGCTGAGGCCAAGTTCAAGCCCAGCCTGGCCAACATAGTAAATTAGCAAGACACTGCCACAAAAATAAACAAAACAAATAAATAAGATGAAATAAAAATAAAAAAAGGGCTGTGGAATGTAGCTCAGGGTGTAGGCCCATAGTACAATCCCCGTAATTAAGAACAAAAATACACCCCTTCCCTTGTCCCATCACATTTAACAGGGTCTCAGTCCTAATTTATGTGAAAGCCACACTCGTCCTCCTTCCTGGGGGATTAGCTCTGGGAGAGTTTGCAGGCACCCACGGGAGGCCGGAGGCTGGTCTGTGATGCTGCGGCTTCTCCACCACATGCTCCAAAGTGCTGTTGGTCATCAGTGTGTCATCTCCCTTTGCACAGTTCGACTGACCCTGACAGCTGTAGCTGGCGGTGTTGGCGGAGTTTTCCTGGTGGCCATCTGGTGGCGATTTGGGACCCTCGGGCTGTGCATGCTGTTTGCTGGGCTGGTCCTGGGCTTCCTCATCTCAGCAGTGGCTTTCTTCACTCCTCTGGGTAGGTGATGTGTTCCTGATTTTCTGTGCATTGATTCCTTGTTTGGAAGATTTTTATTTGAGCTCCCACTGCCTTGTCGGGAGTGGCGTTGTGGATCTCCACCTTCTGAAGAGTTAAGGAAGTTGGCACTGGATGTGTGGCACCTTTAGAGAAGCCAAAACAAATGAGAATCCATCCATTGTCAAAGGCATACTGTGCTAGGTGATCGCAGAGTGCTACCTTCAAACCCCAGGACTGGCAAAACAGAATGCTGATTGGAGGCCCTGCCCTAAATGTGCTTAGTTAAATACTGCTTAATCCTCCTCTCCTTTTTGATAGTGCTTAGAGGATGAAGGGGTGATAGATTGGATTTGGATTTCTAGTAATTAAGGTGCCCTGTCTTTTTCTTTCTTTTTTTTTTTTTTTTTGGTCTGTCTTTCTCCAAACTGGAGGTCAGACTCAGGGCCTTCTCACTGAACAACTTCTCTGGTCTTTTATTTTGTGTTTAGTTTTGAGACAAAGTCTTGCTAAGTTGTCCGGGCTGGGCTCAAACTCACAATCCTCCTGCCTCAGCCTCCCAAAGTGCTGGGATTACAGGTGTGCACCACTGTGCCTAGCTATTAATCTACTTACGATGAGTAGAATGAACATAACATATGATGTCAGAAAAATACTAATATGGACATGGCTCTAGTACCAGATAAACCTTTTAATCTTGAACAAAATCCTGAAGTTTTTTTTTTTTTCAAAATGAAAAGTCTCTACTTTCCATCCTTATGACAATAACTTAAGGAAACATTATTATTTAACATTATTATTATTACTGATACTGGGAATTAAAGCAGAACCTCGTACTGAGTTATAGCCCATGCTTTTTATATTCTTTAGTTTGAGAAAGGGTCTTCCTAAATTGCCCAGGCTGGCCTCACACTTGTGATTCCCCTGCCTCAGCCTCCTGAGTAGCTCGGATCACAAGTATGCACTGCTATGCCCCAGCTTAGCCTCATATTTTTAAGCAGTAATGTGTGAAAATATTTAAGTGACCTCTCAGATCTGATTAGTTCATTGCTGTTTCAACCTTACATAGGCAGGAAAGAGATTATTCTCTGAAAAGATCTGTTCTTCAGATGTCTGCATCATAACAACTATTTTTAACCCTTAGATTCCTTGAAAGACTTTTGAGAAAAGGCCACTTGTGTATTTTATGAAGGGTAATAAAGTTAAACTTAAGAATAGGATCCATGGGCTGGAGATTTAGCTCAGTGCACAAGCATTTGTCTGGCAGGTATAAGGTTGTGAGTTGGATCCCCAGTACCAAAAAAAAAAAAATCATGCAGGGGCTAGGGATGCTCATTGGCACAGCACCTGCCTGGCAAGCACGAGGCCCTGAGTTCAATTCCTGGTACCCACCCCCTGCAAAAAAAAAAAAGAATATGATCCATAAATTTTCCTTACTGGCACATACTATAGGCTGGCTTTCAGAGGCTGTGGAGCCCTAAGTTTAGATCCTCTGCCCAGGAAATGTGAATCTTGAGATACAGGACCATTTACAGACGGACAATGGTGCCAGTGTCAGTACTGAAGAGTCAGGTTGTATTCTTGTATTTTTTTTTTTTTTAAAGAGAGAGTCTTCTATGTTACCAGGCTAACCCTGTCTTCCTGGGCTCACTCGATCTTCCTGCCTCAGCCTCCTCAGTAGCTGGGAATACAACTGCCAAGATGTGCAGCCCTTGTATTTTAAAGATAATTTTAAAAGAGGAGCTCTCATAAATTGGTCTGGTCACTCTAGTGTACGCTGCATATTGGAGCGGGGCAGCAGCAGAATGCTTTGGTAGGAGCAGATGGTTATCTCCTGTGTGCAGCAACTGGCAGGATATGGGCTGATCAAAAAAATCTGTTAAGGGGATCTTGCTGCTTCTCTCAGGTTCACAGCTTAACTTCGAGTGTCTTTTTACTTGTGGGTTTTTTGTTTTTTCCCCCAGTATAAAAACAGGAAATCACAGATATTTAGGGCTAGGTGGATGGTTTAGAGCTGGAAGATGATATAATTCAGTCTTCTCCATTTCTAGGTTAGAGAACCGAGTGAGGCCCAGGGCTGTGGAGCTAGTTAGTGAATGGAAGAGCTGGGACTCTTGGAACCTTTTCTGAATTATCCTGCTGCTAAGTGCAGAGCATTTGCCTCTGTGGTCCTCACCCCCGTATCTTTTAGGGTATGCCCTTCAAAGGGGGTTTTGTATTGACACTTATAAAAATCAGAACTCATCTGTAGTTGCTAGCATATTCCCTGGCTGTTACTTTAAACTTGCAGTGTGTACCTGTTGATATTGAGAAAATGAAATTTAACTTCATAAACCTACTGTTTATTCTTCTCTTTGCTTTTTCAGGAAACCTAAAGGTTTTTCGTGACGATGCTGTGTTTTGGGTGACTTTCTCTTGCATTGCTATCTTCATTCCAGTAGTTTTCTTGGGCTGCCTAAGAATAGTAAGTATTTCCCAAAAAGTTAGATTTATTTAGTACATTGCCCCAGACCTTCACCTGATGGCTCAAAGCAGCATTTTGCACGTTCTATTCACTAGAGAGGGCTGTGTGATTAACTGCATCAGGGTGACTGCTTCTCATTAACTTTGTTACTATGTGAGAGCAAAGGAAGTTCTACAGAAGCTTAGCACACAGTGTCCCCCTTTCTAAAACAGAACATCACCCATCAACATAGTTTAGCAGAAGAAGCACAGAAGGTAGCTCAAAGTCCAGTGCATCAAACTCAGGGAGAGCACTAGTTTTCAATGTCTCTCTGACATGGGTCTTTATATAAGACTTTACAGGCAAGATTATTTTCTGTGATACAGTATAATCATGTGTTGTTTAGCAACAGGGCTACTTTCCGAGAAGTGCATCCACAGCATAGTGCAAATATTACCGAGTGTACTTATACAAAGAGGGCTACAGGGTTACTGGGTACTGTATGCAACCTTATGGGGCTGTCATATGTTCTGTCTGTCATTCACTGAAACATCCTCATGTGATCTAGAAGTGTATATTAAGCAGTTCTGTTTTAAGAACTCCCTGTAGTTGTGAAGTTTCAAGGTCTTAGTTTGTCTTGTCAGGTCGCCTTTGTCAGCTCTAAGACATGTTCCCCTTTCCTGTGCCCTGCGGGATCAGAAGTGATTCCCAGTGGTGACAGTTAGCAGCTGTTCTGTTCCACCAGGGAAGATGACTCAGCTTCACCCTTCTCCCACAGCTGAACATCCTGACCTGCGGAGTGGTTGGCTCGTACTCGGTGGTTTTGGCTGTTGACAGTTACATGTACACAAGCCTCTCTTACATCACTCTGAACGTTCTCAGGAGGGCACTCAACATGGATTTCCACAGAGCTTTCATGCATGTGCCTTCTCAAACTAATGGTGAGACTCTTACCTTCAAACACTGGGGTAATGGTTAAATAGCTGAATATTGACTTTTCCATGCTAACAAGAGAACTTCAAAAAAAAGTGTTTAAAAAGGAACAAGGAAACTGGTGTGACTTAGAAAGGAGGAGGCACAAGTGCAGTGAGACATTAGTAAATATCACATTGTCTAAGTGTAAAAAGTAATAAAAACTGAAAGAGTAATTAAGATCCAAAATGTATAACAGATATTGTAAAAATGAAAGGGAAGGAAAGTGCTCTAAAGGATATAACTGTATGTATAAGTGTGTAAGATAGATGACCATATTACTAAATTTTTGTTGGATCATTGAACAGAATGGTTTGCACTGTCAATGTTTGAGTGTCTATCCATTTTTTATGCTTTGATTTTGTAACTTTAACAACTATTTCTAAGGTGACAATATATAATGTATCAACTAGCGATTTCTTAGTGGTAATTTTCCTTTTTGTTTTTGAATTCGGCATTATTCTACCTTTTTTCTATTTTTTTTCTTTCTTAAAAAAAAAAACAAATGTGGTGAGAGCACTCTGTTCATAACGTACCCATGGGAGCTAAAAATGTAAATTTTTAAGATTCACACTTCCAAAAATCTGTCAAATGAGCTTGGTTAAGAAATTTCTAACCCTGGATTAGTTTGGTTTACAAGTGGATTCTCAAAGAGGCAAAAAACTAGAGGATGATAAAGATGTTTGACATTCCAGGCTGGGGGAGAGTGAGGGATGAGAATGGGCACCTGATTTAATTTTTCAGTCATTTAAAGTCCTATGAGTCCCATTTCCCTTCCTTAATGAAGCAGGCAATTTAGTAGTTGAAAGTGAAAGTGATTTTCAATTAGTGTCTTGCTTCCTCTGTTGTAAGATTTTATCTATTCAAGATTTTCCATGGACTCATTTTAAAGGGAAGAAAAAAAAATGACCACCGTATTAAATGTTTGCAAGGTTGTAAACTACATTGACTTCAGACATGTTAAGATCTGAAGGGCGGAAAAGCATGTCTTAGAATTGAGGATACCCTGAATAGGCACAGCTGTGACTGCCGAGTTTTTAAGGGCAGAGTTTTTTCTTTGGCTAAGAGGATGATCATAGAGACGTTGAAATCCTGGAGTTTTAAAGTGCAAGCAAAACATTTATTAGAAACTGTGGAACTTGCCCATGCATCTCCATGTCTTCTCTATGACAGTGAGGATGGGCCCCTTAGAGAATGGGCTGGGGAGGAAGTGAGAGTGGCAGCCTCTGGTGTTCCACCATGTACAAAGGTAACTGTAGATAACTGGGTCACCACCTTCTTCCTCCAGCCCCCAACAACTGCCTAGGGCCCGGGTCCCCTAAGGCTGGGATGCCAAGGGTTCAGACAATCAATTCTTTCCTGGCTGGTTTGGACTTCTAGATGCCTATAATTTTTAAGTTTCAAAAATAGACTGCAGCTTTCCCACGCGTGGCTTGGTTATGTATGTTAGGTTTTAAAACACAACAGTTTTTAAATGAACTCTTCTACTCTGTTTTTTAGACTTTATCATCCTGGCAGTATGGGGGATGCTGGCTGTCAGCGGAATAACATTACAGATACGCAGAGAAAGGGGGCGACCGCCTTTCCCACCTCACCCGTACAAGTTGTGGAAGCAAGAGAGAGAACGCCGAATAACGAACATTCTGGATCCCAGCTACCACCTGCCTCCGCTGAGAGAAAGGCTCTATAGCCGATTAGCCCAGATCAAAGATCTCTTCCAGAAAAAGCAGCCTGCAGGAGAGAGGACTCCCCTGCTTCTTTAGAGGGGTGTGGGCTCGGTCAGGGAAACTCAGCTCTGGAGTTCACGCCCAGATGACTTCAGCAGTCTGTGGTGCACTGTAACACGGTCACGCTTGACATGTTAGGGTGTCCTTACTGCTACATGGTGAGGGTTTGCTAGGCCATTAGGATGAGTCTAAGTCAGTGAGGGAGAAAGGTGACCCAAAAAGTTGGTGGTAAGGAGGCTTTTCCTTATTCCAGCTACCAAAGACATTATCTTTTGGTTTCCAAATCTAGGATCCATATAGTCCATTCAGTACACCAAAAGTTCAAAAATGAAAAACAATGGTTCTCCCCCTGGTGTTTCTTTCTGTAATTCCTTGACAGTCCCCTCCCCTGACTCTGTCTAACCTTGGGGAGTGGGAGGTGTTTCAGTATTACATTGGATATTTACCTCTCTGTTTGCAGATAGAGGGCTTTGATCCTGAGCCCTTGAATATCAGAATATAAAAAGAGAAGTCATTTTTTTTCTTATATAAGCCATCGGGGGTACTTAGTTTGCATGTTTTTTTTTATCAACCAGGTATCTTTGTTTCAGTATTGAAATTTTTTTAATTGTGGTAAACTACACATTACACTCACCAACTTATTTTTAGGGTACAGTTCAGTGGGAGCCCTTTGTTTTTTTTTTTTTTTTGCCTTTCATTGCTTAAAATGCTAACTGTTCAAGTGATTAAATCGCTTCAGTTGTTTGGAAATTCTACATAGCTAATAGAATGTTTATGTAGATAATTTATTTATGTTCCAAATAAAGAACTTGGGTTTTTTTTTTTTTTTTCCTTTCAAGACCTTTTAAGATGGTGTTTAAACTGCATTAGGTGACATGGATTATGTTTCGAGGAAACAAGTTAATCCCTACCCTTCATGTACAGTGCCATTAACAACCTTTAAACAATTTCACACATCGTCCTTCTTTTTGCTAAAGTAACTGTGTTAGCATTAAGGTAGAGTAGCTTTTAACTGGTTTTGATTGCTTTCCTGCCACTCAAGCCTGCGTGCTGTATTTTGAAGTGATGAGGAGGCAGTCAGTTATCAAGGAGGCTGGGTGTGATCCGCTGTTAATCAGCCCAGCTTGGATACTGGAAAGAAGGTCCCCTTAGTTTGATATCCTTGATTCATCACAAGACAGACCCTGGCAGCCCTGGGCTGCTTTCCTCCTGCTCACTGCCATTTTTCTTACCCGAGAGAGCTCTGGATTGTGAGCCAGTTCCTCTCACAAGCTGGCATTGTTTGCGGCCGTGGTGCATAACGTTTGTGAGGTAACCACTACTTAAGTGATGCTGCTTTTTTGAATTTCTTGAGAGTACAAAAGATTATTGAAGTTTCGTGTACCTGGAGATATCTTTATCTTTTGCTTTTAAAAGTGTGTTGGGGAGGATTAAAAAAAAATGAGAGATTAGAAAATGAACCGTTTTTGCTTTGAAAAACTCAGTGCAGGTATCTACTTACTACTCTCTAATTCTTACTGTATGTATAATTTAAACTTCACCCAAAAAAGTCTGATTGAAAAAGGTATTATAGTTTCTACCATATCTTTGTACATTCTAACAAGGTTTAATGGAATGTTGGTGAGTTATTCTCTGTACCACCAAAACTTCTGTACTGCCTCAAGACAGATCACGCTTCTTTGGAGAGAGGACACAAATTATTTAAAAACTGTCACTATGACTTGTAATTTTAAAAAGTCACTTTGTATAATTTTTGTAATAAATTCCTATTTTCAAAAAAAGTGCTAAAAAGCCTCTTGATTATGGTAGTCTCCTGAAAGTTATCAGTGACTCTATTTGTACCATTTCAATAGTACATGAGAGAAGTTTCACAGCTATAGAAACAAAACTAATCTGAACAGTTTAGTTCTTTGTGTTAAAATATCAGTTTAAGAATAGGAAATGAAGGAAACCTGAGGCAGTGTGTTCAAGTTTATAGTCTTTGTTAGAAAGCTGATTTCTTCTAATGGACTCATTTGTGCTGGGGGTCATTAGTACTTCAGATATGTGGAATTGAAGGGAAAGTGGTAGTAGCATAGAAAAACCTATTATACTGCTCTTTAAATGTTCTCCAAAAGTTCTGATTAACCTGTTACAGGTTAGCCATCAGGTTGCCAAAACTCGCTATAATACTATCCAGAGATTTCTCTTTGGATAAGAGGGGGATGGTGGAGAGTTTTCTATAGAAGGTGGGATAGAAAACTAATTCCAACAAAGAAATTGCTAGAATATTAGGCAAGAAAGGATTCTGGAGATCATGTTATCTGTCCCTTATGCCTATCAAAGTGTGCTTTAGGGCTGGGGATTTAGTTCAGTGGCCTAAGCGCCTGCCTGGCAAGCACAAGGTCATGAGTTCAATCCCCGGTACAAAAAAAAGCAAAACAAAGTGTGCTTTATACTCACTCCATCATGATGATCTAAGTCACCGATTATTTTCAACTTTCTTCTGCTGATGAATTGGTACTGTTACTCTTTATCATGATCGCTTATTGGAAATTATTAGTTTTACACCAACTTGTTTTTCTGAGTTACTCATTGAGGCTTTAGACCCATTTTAGTTCATTTCAAATGATGCATACATATTTAAAACTGCTAATACCAGAAGTATCTCCACAGCAGCGTTTGTGCAGAACTTTTCAAAGTTCTCCCCTTGAGGATCTCTGCAATACCCATTGGTAACATTCATTAAAATCCAGTGCTCTTGGTGCTAACATTCTGAGAACAGGGTCTTGTCCTGGAATCTAGCCCCTGACCCTGTGTCTCAGAAAGTGGCTATTTCCCTTCATGTTGTCGATCAATTTGTGCGCGCTTCTCCCATTTAGTGTTGAAGCTTGAGCTCTCTAGTACCTCAGAATGTGACTTTGTTTGGAGATAGGGCCTTTCAGAAGCAATGAAGGAGGCCATTAGAGTAATCTAATCTGACTGGTGTCCTTATACCAAGAGGAGATGAGAGGGTGTGGCTCAGTGGTAGAGCACATGCTTAGCATGGGTGTGGCCCTGGGTTCCAGACTAGGACAGACAGGTGCACCTGCTCAGAGGAAAGCCATGTCAATAGAGCGGCCAGAGGAAGAAATCAACCCCGCCAACATGACATGGACTTCCACCTTCCATAACTGTGAGAAAATTGTTTCTGCTGCTGTTTTGTTATGGTAGCCCTAGCAAAGGAATATACTGTGCAAATGTACAGTTCCCTGTTGCACAAAGGAATATATACTGTGCAAATGTATAGATATATATCATCAGGTATAGGCCTGGGGTTCTGGAGGAATAATTTCAGGCAGGATTTGAAGGCTTTTTTCTGGGGGACAAGAAACCTCTCTCTTATGTTTATTAATGCCTGGTGTTTTTCTCAACACAGGAGAGAATTCTACTCTACAAATACAGTAACTTAACTTCCTTTCCAAACCAGCTGTCTTCTGAATTTCTTCAGTGACACACCTGGTATTTCATCCCCCCCCCCCCAAATCCACTGAGATGCTTTTGCTTTTGGGTTTTACACAGGTCTAGGGTCTTACATGAAGTAGGAACAAAAACTTTGGAAATATCAATGCAAGAAACTGACTCACCTAAATAACTTTTAACAATTAAAAAAAAAAAAACCCAAAAAATAGCACTACGCATTTGACCACAGAGTGGCACTGTTATCTGAGACCAGGAGCTGACAAATCACCTTCATTTTAAAGCCCTATTCATCTTCCACTGTATATAAAAACAAAAGCGAACTGCTGAGGGTTAGGGGTTATGTGAAATGACAACAGAGACCAATAACCAGTTTATTGCCTTACTGTTTTTCTGTGCTGGGGCTTGAACCCAGGGTTGCTCTACCTGAGCTATATTCCTATTCTTTTAGGAGACAGGGTACTCCCAAATTACCCAGCATGGCCTTGAACTTGCAGTCCTCTTGCCTCAGCAACCTTAGTAGTTGGTGTTACAGGTGGTGCAACACTGTGCCTACTTTTCTTGTAGTTTTGTAGAAACCTCAAATGTAGTCTTCCTGTGTTTGCTGCTTAAGTATATCCTGTGTTTCTAGATGAGTAGATATTATTCTGGTTACAATTCTATCTACTGCTGTTTTGTGAAGGCATTATCTGCTCTAAAACAGTGGATTTGGTCTTTTTGCTCATTTGGGAAAAAAAATTCACAAGAGATGGCATTAACTTAAAAATCCGAGGTTAAAGACCAAGGCATACAGTAGCATTTCAATTGTGTCTGCATATATATTTAAAAGCAACTATTTATAGATAGGCTTTCTGATTCACAAGAAGCTTATTATAAAGACCCCTGAGGAAGACAAATTATAGGAGAGGCTGCCTATCCTGAACTGTGTATTTTTTTTGTTGCTGTTTTTTGGGGTTTTTGTTTTGTTTTTTTAGTACCAGGGATAAAACTCATGAATCCACGCTTGCCAGGTAAACATTTGTGCCACTGACCTATATCCCCAGCCTGAAGTGTGTATTTTTAAAAATGTACAATTACTTTTATTTAAAAGGTAAGTGATAAAGATGAATGTTATGTAACAAGCTTGCAGGGATTATACACTAGAAATGACAATACATAGTTATGTATATGTACATCTGCAGTATTTTGTTTAAAAATGTACAAACTGAGTATCAAATGGAGAAAAAGATGAATAAATTACAACACATACAATGGTAGCCAAAATGTGTTGGTTCACAGGCAACAGTTAATAGAATTAAAGTATGATATTGTTTATAGACTATTACGCATCTGATTTATGTAAATTACCTAATTGTAATTACTTATCTATAACATTGAACTTTTAACTTACACATCTATTGCTAGAATCTTTAAACCATAGTATGCAATAAACTACATTGACTAGATATTGACTGTTTACTGTTCTCCTACCATAGGATATTTAGGTTGAATCTTATTTGCCTACTCTCATGTGGACCAGCGGTAGCAGTGTAGATGGAGAGAAATGGCAGTTTCCTGATATAGTCTGAAGGGTCAGCCAGCTGGATTTACTGATGAGTCTGATGCAAGATATAAGCTAAAGTGGAGTCAGATGCCCCTAGGGTTTTAGGTCTTGGCAGCTGGAAAGATGCAGCTGTCAACAACCAGGATGATGAAAGAGGTTGGAGAGATTCTGGGAATTACGCCCGAGAGTTCGGCTTTGGACATTTTTAAGTTTCACCTGCCGCTGGCAGTCACAGCTGGATGAGCTTGAAGTTAATGAGAAGTCTGAGCTGGCGATGTGCATCTGGGAGCTGTCCACCATACAGGTGCTAAAGTTCAGGGTCGGGGGAGCTCACGGAGGAGAAGGAATACAGCACTCAATAGGAATAAAGGTTGCACCTGGAGTCTCTAGAGCATTAAGAGGCCAGAGAGAAGACAGGAACAAAAGAGGCTGGAGACAGAGCAGCCAGTGAGGGAAAAGGAAAAGGTCCCCTCAAATGCCAGCTGTAAATTATCTTCACCAATATTTTATTTTTAAAACTGTTTTACTCTCATAGTCAAAAAAGCTAATAGTATTCACTCAACATTGTTGTGGATTTATGAGCCTTCAGGTTAGTGTATTTGGGCCCAACCTAAATCCACAGCTGTCTTCCCCTGAGACAATTACATCTGTAAAAACTTTCACTTTTTAAAAAATCCATTTTATTTCAAAGTGGAAAAAAAAAAAACGAAGAAAAAAAAATTTCAAAACACATCAATCAGGGGGTTTATTTCTAGATAACAGACACATTCCCAGCTGTTGAGGATTCGGACTTTTGTGGGGACACTACTCAGGCCACTACAAGTAAGAAGGTCTACAAGGTCAGAAATAAGTAGTTGCTGACCTATTCCTAAGAAACAGAAAAAGAACTTGTTAAGTACTTGTTTTATTGTAAAGAGAGACAAAAAGCCTTAAAAATAAACTATATGCAAGAAATGTACACACTGTTTTCAAATGAAATGGGAAGCCATCCAGTTTTAACCATCTTTATTGATAAAATAGACCCCCAATACATACTCTCAGACATAAATGTAAAGTTCTGTAAAACAAAAAAAAGGGGCAGAAAAGTGTCCTATAAACAACGTAAATGTTTTTCAACACTTAAGACCTTAGAATTTATCTAAGGAAGAAGGCCAAGAATAAATTAACTTATTTGTTTACAAAAATAATCATTTATCAAATAAATGTTTTATAATAGAGCTGCCTCAATGAATTGCCTCAGACTTAATCTCAACTGTGTAGCTTATTTTGTTTAATTTTTCTTTGGGATAAAAACTATTTGAATGAATAGGCCATTTAATTAAGGGATACTTTCCTAAAAACCTACAGAAAAGTTTAAAAACAAAAAAAAAATGTCATTTACTTATAAAGTATCAATTAAGGCCTCTGAATGAGAAAATAAATCTAATGTTTGGGCTACAAGCCCTTTTCTAATCAGCCCATTAACCTCAAACTTAAAATAGAAAATCTCTGAAGTGAAAAGTAGTTTTTTAATTTTACCACTATCTGAAATAATACACAAAAATTACAAGAAGTAATATTTCTTTAACAAATTATAAACTCGAAACTAGAATTTTGTTTGTGCTAATTTTAATATGTATTTAATATAAACGAGTATAATATATTTGATACTTTTATTCTTTAACTCTATACTCACTACAAAATAAGAAAAATTAGGTCTTAATTGGTGTTAAAGCACATTTCTGTATCTGGTAGCTTTTACAAATTCATACACTGTATATTTGATTAAAAAAAAGAAAATAAATACTTGTAAATTCATAGATTTCCACCTTCCTTTCCAAATGAAAGGTCAGAAGAAAAATCTTACAGATTATGAGTACCAGATGAAGTTTAAAAATACATCCAGAATTTTTTTTCTGAAATTTGACTACTTTTTTGTGTGTCAAGAAAAAAAAAAAAAAAAAAAAAGGCAGGGGGGTTGCATGAGTCAGAGAAATTCTGAATTTATCTTGAAAGTTTCCATACCTATCTTTCTATATCAAACAATTCAACTCTTGTTAGCTAAATGAACCATATAATTAATATCCTTAAATAGGTATGGACCACAGAAGAAAAAAAAAATCTCATTTTCATAATGATGGAGAACCAAAACTTACTCTTTCAAAGGAGTAGTTTAACCTACTAAATATGTCTATCATATTATCTTCTTTCTTAGAAAGTAATTATTCCTTCTCTTTCATTCCTGAAATGATGTTTCATACATTTCAGCATGTCTTAGACAACTGATAGCTAAGAATTAATTATGGTAAATTAGCTAGAATTAAATTACCTCATTTATGGTACATATGAAACATTCCTAGCGCCTTTAAACCTGAATTTTCTTTGACAAAATTTTAATGGGAAAACAGACAAGCAGTCACTTAAGTAGTAAGTCACACAATGCATAAACAACTTGTTAATTCTGACACCAAACAGGAAGAAAATACAGTATGCAGATTTCTTGTTCATAAAACCATAGTGAAAACTTGTATTTTAAAACTGGAATAATTCTACAAATTCCCAAACATTTATTGGGATTCAGATTATATTTATATCATCCAGAGAGCAAACAACCCTACTAAAAGCTTGACATATTCAAGAGTCACTGTAAAAACCATTCATTGGTTCGCCAATTAACAGTGGCTAAGTTTCTACATTTCTGTGTTTTGGAATAAAGTTTACAATCATTAAATACACATTTTTTTGTTGCTATCTCTTAGCCAGTGCACTGTACACTATAGAGGGGAAAAAAAGTGTCGACTAAAATTGAATTTTCTGTTCATCCATTCATTCATTTGCTTGTCCGCCAGTCCTGGCAACGGTGTGGACCCATGAACTCTAGATCTGGAGCCCTTCAGCTCTTTCTCAGACTCAAATCACTATTGGTCACTATTACTGACAAAGACGTACTTTCTGATACGTCATCCTTCCGAAGGTTCAAAAATGACTCTCGAGTTATTTGAAGGATTTCTCTCAAGCCTTTGTTTTCTTGCTGTATAGAGGTAAGCAAAAATAGAGTTGCAGTTACTATCAGGAAGTTACAAGAGAACAAACATACTTTAAAAATCTAATCATATGAATGTAGAATAAAAAGTTCTGTAATTGGCATAAAAGTACTAAGTGATACATACAGCTTGAATCTAAACAAAACTTTAAAGAGGTGGAATTGTGCTCAATTGCTTCTACCACTTTAAAACCTCAACTATGCAAATGTGAGATGAAAACTCAGAAACTGCCTTATTTTATAATCACACAAGAAGAAAATAACATCTAGATTTATGTTCATGTAACTCATAGAGCTAGTGAATAACACCCTAATAGGAAAACCTCTCAGTACATTAGTACTTTTATGACTTTCCACAGTAGCATGAAATATACCACAACCATGCAGTTTGCTTTCCTCCCTGGAATCTGAGAGCAGCAGGGCTGGCCTTGTGGGTGATGTTTTCCAAGAAGGAAAGTAAGTGAATGCACCTGGTGCTACAAACAACTTTGCCCATTTCCCCCCTTCTAGATTAATTATTGTAAGAAATTTGCAGGTGTTTATAAGTGATCTTTCTTTACTTACTCTCTTCCATTAGCATCAATTTCTAAAACTGTGGCAAAACTGAATAGGTACAAACTACCTAATCTGCAAAGTCAAAAATACTTACTCTGGCTTTTTTTTTTTTTTTTTTGGTGCCAGGGATCAAACTCACAACCTTTCACCTGTCAGGCAGGCACTTATGCTACTGAGCTAAACCCCCGGTCCTACTCTGGCCTTTTTTATAGAAAAAGTTTGCCCACTCTTCTTGTAGATAGGAGAACACTGTACATGCTCAGAAAGAAATCACTTCTGGCCCCCCAGTAACCAATTTCCTGACCATCATTTTAAAATGAAACTTATTAAAGTACAAAAGTCTATTTTTCTGACTTGAGTTATTCAACAACTTGTACTTTTGCTATCATAAAGTGGAGAAAGACAAAGGCTTTTATAGTTCTTAGAAAAATAAACATTTGCAAAAAATATTTGTGGATTAAAAACCGTATGTCCCCATAACACTGTTATCTTTAACAGAATGAAAAAATTTTTCTAAACTACAAATTTTTTATTTTTATTTATTTTTGGTACCAGGGATTAAACTCATGACCCTGCACTTGCCAGGCAGGTGCTTATGCCACTAAGCTAAATCCCCGGCTATTTTTATTTTTTGTCTTTTTGAGATAGGGTCTCACTATGCAGACCTTGAGCTCACTTTGTAGCCCAAGCTGGTCTCGAACTCACAATGATCCTCCTGCCTCAGCCTCCCAAGTGCTGATTACAGGTGAGCACCAACATATCCAGTTTAAATCACAAAATTGAAGAAGTACACTCATTTAGTAAAACAGAAATACAGGAGAAAAAAAATCAACTTTCTTGATTCCTGGTATAAGTTACTAATGATCCTAGATTATTATATTATGATACACATGGCTTTATATCATAAACCCAAATCAGCATCCTGATTAAGAAAAAGGGGAATGACAGAAAAGAAGAACTAGCATACATCAGGTCAAAGTACAAATTCCCTACGATGAATGTGATCATTATATATCTAAAATATACCAATTAAAACCAAGATTTGGGTGAATTTCAAGAATATTTATATTCCTGAGCTTGTGATTTAGCTCAGTGGCATAAGCGCCTGTCTAGCAAGCGCAAGGTCATGAGTTTGATCCCTGGTACCAAAAAAAAAAAAAAAAAGAATATTTATATTCCAAAATTAAAGCCACCCCAAATTAAAAGTTTTCTGAATAGCTTAAAAAACAAAAACCAACCAAACAAACAAAAACACAACCTATAATCCCAGCATTTGGGAGGACTGGTATGAATTCCATGCCAGTTTGAACCACATGGCAAGACCCTGTTGAAAAACAAACAAACAAACACATTACCATACCCCAGAAAAGAATGGGGTATGTTTTCTGATGCAGGTTATATGGTCAGTTTTCATCTACACTTATGACTTAAAACTTACTTCAAGCTGAAATATTCTTTCTTGTTCCTTGCAACCCTGCTGCTCATCGATTTCAATGGCTTTTCTCATGACTGCTGCCATCTCAGTTATCTGGTCAACATGGGCCTGCAACTCCTAAAAAGAAAGGATGACAGCTGGAAATCAGCGAAATATTTTATTTTTACTTCTGGATCCTTTTTATAAAATCCACAGTGTCACCTAACATCAATGAATTATGCTTTTTCTGGTTTAATTTGAATATAATATTCTTATATTGCAGGAATATGATATATATCCTGATATAATATATAACAGGGATATAACAGATCACAACAAAATTTGCTGACCATAAATATGCTTCTTAAATTAGATTTCTATTAGGACTAGAATTAAGGCCAACGGCGTAACACATAACTAAACCTGGCTGCAAGTAATTTCCTTGTCTCACATTCCTCTCACCACAATGACCAGCAACTCCTTTCCTTCTTGCACCTTAATATACTACCACCATAATGAGGAAGATACAGGTTACTGACAAATTTAATCTCTTTTCTTCTCTGAAGTCTTCATGGTTTACAAATCTTTTATTACCCATGCCTGTAAATTAATCACAATCCAATCTAGAATCTTTTCTATACTCTAATGCTCCTGAGCTCACTTTGTTCACACCTATTATTTAATGTTATGACTATTACTTAAGTGTTTGGTATGTAGTAAATATTGAACAGAATTCTTTTTTTTAAATATTAAAATAAAATATTAAATGGCCTTCTTTGCCAACGTTTGGAAATATAATTTCAGTCTGTTAGGTGGATATGTTTTCCCGTTCTCGATCCTTCTTTTTGTTGCTGGGCAGTGTGCTGGGCAACAGAAGTACAAAGTACAAAGATACATTCTCTGACCTTAAGGAGTTTATAGTCTAATGACAGACAAAAAAAAAAAAAGTAAAATCCACAGAAACTTGAGAATAATCTTCTATCAGGAAATAGCACCGACAGACCATTATTCATTGGCAATGGAGGTTAGCTCATTCTATTAAGGTCAAAACTTAAGGTTTATAGTGAATAAAAACTCATATAGATTCAAGTCTCCTAGCTGGCTGTTAACATTCTCTTCTTGTAAAAAGAATTGGAACAAGGCCTCTGAAGAGCTATAAAACTATTACATTGAAAGAAACAAAGGAAAAAAACCAACTTTTTTGGGGGGTGGTGCTGGGGAATCAAATCCAGGGCCTTGAATATGTTAGGTAAGCACTCTACCACGTGGCCACACCCCCACCCTATTTAATAATTTGGAACAAAACTGCCAGTCCTTATTTTATTTCTTTTGGTGTTGGGGATTGAACCCAGGGCCTTGAGCATGCTAAGCACACACTCTAGTACTGAGCTATTCCCAGGAGGAACCTACATAACTAGAGTACTTCAGAAGAAGGCACAATAAAAGTCATCTGTGCTGTCCAGTACAGTGCTATTAAAATCAAATATATAAAGATATAAATTCTATCCTTCAGTCACACTAGTGACACCTGTTAGTGCTCAATGATCATATCTCATAGCCTAGAGAATAACATTTCCCTCATTTAGAAAGTTTTATCAGGCTTGGATTAGATTCTAATAGTAAAAATATCAAGACAAAATTTGTCATGTCCTGTAACAGTTAAATATCATTAGACTCCTACTGTAAAGGGAACATAAGGCTTAAAAGCACATAAATACAGATAACAGCAAACTGAATGTGCAATGAATCAAACTTTTCCATAGCAAGTTTTCTCAACTTATGATTTGGTCAAAGCTGTGGTTGAAAAATGGGTTTAAAAACTACATAAGCACCAAGTACTTCTTTGTTCTTAAAGTGGAAGGAAGAACTAATTTTTAGGGTAGAATCTGTTCTAACAAGATCAACAAATGAACAAAATCTAATAGTTCAAATGCAAAGTATTTCTATAGGCCCAGTTAATGATTCATTTATTAACTATAAAATCTTTAGAGAAGAATCACAGAATTTTTAACAGGAAGGAAAGACCTGTGATTGCAAAACTGTCACAAAAGAAAGAAGTGTCAGCAACATAATTCTTGAAAGGTATTGAAATGCCTTTGATTTCTAACTTTCATCTAAATTTATTTCTACTTTATTCAGTAAAAGAACTGCCATTATCTAATTCTTTAAGTTTAAAAACACAATGAGAGCAATAATACACTCAATTATAATGTCTAAATGAAAGGCATTTTTGCTTTATTTGTAAACACAAACTAAAGGATTTAAAAAATCTAAATGAGAACATTTCATCAATAGTTTGATGGACCAACATCTTTATGATTCAGGTTAAAATTAATGCCAAGAAAATATCACTGATGTCCAGAAGGAGAATAACTGTTTTGTAGAAACAAAATTTACAGCAATAATTAACGAGAGATAATAAATGAAAAGCTGGGCAACATGTCCTTTAAAATCTATGGCCACATCTCAGATTATGTATGACACAGAATTAATGACATATTTAATGTTTTCCACTGAACAGGCAGGGGTATCAAAAGCATTGCATTCTGTTAATTGATTTATTTGCTGATCTAATCTGGGACAGAACTTCAATGTAAAAAGAACTTTTTAAATGGGCCCCCCTTCCATCCACACCCCAAAGTTGACTGTTTTTTTAGGGTACATTCTGATTTGCTTCCAAGTGCCTCCTCTCGAGTCCATGTTGAGGTGCTTCAAGGATGTGTCGAGATGCAGCAAGGAAGAATCCTTCGGAGTTGTTACGATGTACCATGTCAATCTGTAGTACAGAGTCATTATAATGTTAATACGGATATTATCCGTAATTTAAGAACTGAATGTTAGTTCATGCATGTTAGCCAACTGTTTGAAATGTTTGTTTTTTTAAGATTTCCAAAAAGGCATCTCTTAAAAATGATGTAAAAAACAGGTATTGGGATGAAAATAAATTCTATTTAATTAATTTATTTATTGTCTTTTTGAGACAGGGTTTCTCTATGCAGTTCAGGGTGATGCTGAGAGCATACTTTGTAGCCCTGGCTGGCCTCAAACTTGCAGCAATACTCCTGCCTCACCCTCCTGAGTGCAGGGCTTACAGGTTTGTGCCACTACACCTGGCAGTTCTATTAACTTTAAAGTGGAAACTCAAAAACTTCCAGATGACAACAAAATTCTGTATTATAGTAGTTTTCAAAAGGAACTCTTACTGCAAAATGGCACTAAATGTAACTCTATTTGTTACCTCTAAGTATATTATAAAATTGTTAGTGTATCTAGGCTTCTCAGAGCTCTAGTACCTAAACATATCCTAGAATCCCACACTTTGGTGCCTTTACCTTGTTTCTGCTTACTGAACCTAATCCCTATAATTAAAGACTAATTTTCTTTCTTTCCTTGACATCTTTCCAGTTGTTCCTCATGACAGCTAATACTGCTCTTAACATTGTAGTAGCAATTTGTATTTCTACCTTACCTGCACATTAGTTTGTGTCTGTATCTCCTGTAACACTGCATGCTTGATAGTAATAGAACTTATTCACCTTGTAATCACCATAACAACTAACCCAGCGCAAGTGTGAATAAATGTTTAACTGAGTCAAAGTATCTCCTTTTTGGGAAAAATCAAAATCACAAACATTAATATGTATTAGTTAGAATTAATAACAAATAACTGAATAATCATTTTATGGAAGGCAAGGTGAAGTCAATTTATATAATGAAATGGATGGTTTTTAGCTATCATAGGAAATGTTTAACTTTGCTAATTATAGAACAGCTCTGGTGAATATACCATCTAATGCATTTTGTTTGATTATTCGTTAATTATTTCTGGTGCTGGGGGGCCTCATACATGCTAAGCACTTGCTTCATCACTGAGCTATATCCCGTGGCCCCAGTGTTTTTTTCTAGTTCCTAACAGATGGAACTAACAAGCTGCATTATCTTATTCTAAGCACTTTTTTAGTCATAGTATTCTTCCCTTTAAATTTCAAATTTTGGGCCAGGGATATAGCTCAGTGGCATAAACGCCTGCCTGCCAAGTGCAAGGTCCTGAGTTCTATTCCGGGTTAAAAAAAAAAATTCAAATTTTGATTTTTCAAGTTATAAGGACCTTTTGAAATGCATGAAGGTTACATTTATCCTAGCAATAATTTTAAGTCAGCTCCTCTATATTCCTTTATCCTTTTAATTGTAATTAAATGTCTCATTAATACTGTATTTTATATTCAAAAGATCACCCCTTAAGTGATTCAAGAACCTCTATTTTGTAAACAGATGAATATTATAATTAGATACTAAGCCCAATTTTAATAATTTATTATTTTAATTGTTGAGACAAAGGTACCTTTAAGTTCCCCAATATGTAACGGTGTCACACAAAGAGCTATTCCCTAGGTATTTAATACTTTAAATAATCTAAAAACTGGGCAGGGATGTAGCTCTGAGGAAGAACATTTGCCTAGTATGCATGAGGCCCTGGGTTTGACCCAGCACTGCAAAAAAAAGGAAGAAAAGAGAAAGAGAAACAGGGTGGGGAGGAAGACAGAGAGGGGGCGAGGTGTCTAAAATCTATTTCAATAATTGAGAAAGATAAAACTATGTCTTATAACAATCACTAGTTCTTAATAATAACTCACAGTTATTCATTCAGATGATGGCCTATCCATCATCTAGTTATCCATCCTAGTTACTACTGAGATCTAGTCCATCATTTTTATTTCATACTAGTAGTTAAAATTCAGTTTAAAATGTAACTGGAAAAGATTTTTCTACTGGTTTCCTAATAGTTGCTAACAAACATGAGACATACCAAAGGGAACACACACAGGAATGACAATGAACAGCCAAAAAAACACTAGTAACTTCTAATCATGCGTATATATCTAAAAAAAAAAAATGTTAATTGGTATGTCATAGTGAGGGAGAGGGCAAATTTTAATAGGGTGCTTCTTTTCCTCTCCTCTATTCCATGGTTATTCTACTATAATCAGGATCATTAATAGTCTGTATGAATTAGCTTCATTCACAAAACTGTGTTAAGAAAAAAAATCTACATTTAGTTATTTTCAGATTTTAGAAAAGTTTTTAGCATTTCAACTTTTGTTTTGCAACCAATGTCATTACACAAATTTATTGGAAAAAAAATACTTCTTAAAAGCAGATAATCTTAAAAAAAATAAATTTGAATTGAAAAACTTACCTTTATTTCCAAAAGTTTATTTTTTTTAATATAAATTCTATACATTAAAGTGACTAACAATAAGTGTTACAATAAATTAAACAGCAAATGATATACAATGAACAAGAAATGAATGAAACAAAAAAGAAGAAAAATATCAATTAGAAAGATGACATGTTCAGTATCAGGTTAAAATGATTTTACTAAACATCTGGTTCTTCTTAAAAAATCTGATCACAGGGCTAGGGATGTGGCTCAGTGGTAGAGTTCTTGCCTTGCGTGTACAAGGTCCTGAGTTTGATTCCCAGTACCACACACATAAAAAAATCTGACCGTAAGTTAACCAACTGGCCTCTTTTCCATGTCAAATTCCCATTTATAGAATGTATTACCTTGGAGTGCTGTTCTTTCAGCTTCATTATTATACCCGGATCATCTTTTTTGCTAGCCATTAGCAATCTAAACATTTGTTCTCGATACTTGCTCATTATAAGTTCCAAGGCAGACTGATGTTCTTCCAGGGATGTACGCAATTCTATCAAGAATAACAGTGTATTTTATTCAAATTTGATTTAAAGTACATAACATATTCTTTCTATATTTATCAAAACACCAACTGTTTTCTTAAAAACACGATCCATAAAGATCTAGCCATATAATGTAAAGGTCATCAAATTAATTCCTTAGTTTTTTTAAATGGTCATTTTATTTATTCATTTATTTTTTGAGACAGGGCCTGGCTATGTAGATCAGACCATTCTCAAACTCACTATCCTCTTGCCTCAGTCTCCCAGGTGCTGGGATTATAAGAATGCACCACCATACCTGGTTAAAACTCACTGTCAAAGAACCATTTCAACATTTACTGAATAGCAATTAAATATCAGACTATGCTCCTGCTTATTAAGAATATTAAAGGCCACAGAGCTTAGAATCTAGCAAAGAAAATAACATGTGATAAGTGCAGTGAAGAGCTACTCAAGTATCTTTAAGAGGTCTGTGGGGGAGAAATTGGTGGAAGCTTCATAGAAGTATATTACTGAGATGAGATGACCTTAAGTTCCATGGGCTGAAAAATGAAGGAATAACCATTCTAAGCAAGAGGCATAAAAGAGGATGAAGTGTTAACGATGGTAAGAACCAGGGGTTTGTAGAGCTCAGCTGTGGGAAGCAGGAAAGAAGGCTGGGCGCTGACTCTGATGGCCACTGTATAAGGAAGGAGGATATGCTAAAAGTTCTTAAGCAAAAGGAGTAGCATGACCAGATTTATTTTTGAAAAATTAATCAGATGCTTGTGTTGAAGGCTGATGGACAGAGGTAAGAGACCAGAATTAAGGAGGCCAATTAGGACCCTACAAAAAAAAAATTCTAAGCACCTACACTGGGGTCCAAAGCAGTGGAAATGATGCTAAGTTGTTTCATAGATAAGAGTAATGGTGTAAACTGGATATTCCAGGTTAGAATCTAAGATGATGGCAAGCAAGGCAGACATTCACACATAGGACAAGATAAATAATAATAAATATAATTTAGGCATATAGAATACAAATGAGATTACTATGAAAAAGTAACTTCAGATGGCTGTTCTTCTACCTTGGAAAACATTAACTGGTCCCAAAACAATATCACAACTGCGGATAAACGTTCTCTTCTGAACTGCTATACACAGCAATAATATATCTTGCCTTTGTTTTCTTGTTGCAATTCTCTGATTTGTCTATTCTCTTGTTGGATTCCCATAACTAATGTAGACCGTGGTCGATGTCTTGCAACTTCATTAAGTTCTTGAATTTCTTCCTGATACTAATGAAAACATTAAAAAAGAACATAAGGGGAGAAAAATATTTACAAATTTTTATCTGATCTATGAATAAATATAAATAAATGAACAGATTCTCCACAAGTTAAGAGATATTATGTGATCCATTGATTCTGTTCTTACAATGTATAAAAGAACTGAAAACACACATGCACAAAACCCTGTGAATAAATATTCACAGCAGCATTATACATATGTGTGGATAAACACAATGCACTGCATCCTGCCAATGCAGTATTATTGGGCAACGCACAGAAATGAAGTATTGATACAGATGAATCTTAAAAACATCCTGCTAAGCCAATCACAAGAAGCTACATACTACTATATTATTCCATTCATAAGAAAAATCCAGAATGTGCAACTCCACAGAGAAAGAATACTGCTTGCTGGAGGCTAAGTAGAAACCACTAAGAGACAAAGGGTTTGGGATGATGAAAATATACTGGAATTAGACTGTAGTCATGGTTGCCACAACCTGTGAATATACTAAAATCCAATAAACTTTATAGTACATGGAGTTTATTAATAATAAAAGAATGTGCAAAACATGCAAAGATTTTGCTTCAAAAACTGAGACAACCTAACTTTAAATTACATTTATTTACCTTCAAGGCATTCTTATGAGACACTTAGCAACGGATTCACTGTAACACTCCTGGTTCTTTTTTCTTTGGCTGTCACGGGGATTGAACCTTGAGAGCCCAACCTATATCCTTGGCTATCTATCTATCCATCCATCCATCCATCCATCCATCCATCCATCTATCATTTTGAGATAGGATCTTGCTAAATTGCCAGGCTGGTCTTAAAACTGCAATTGTTTTGGCTTCTGGAGTGTCTAGGATTATAGGCATGTGTCACTGGGGATAGCATACTCTTGGTTAACTTCAGATGTCAGATTATGCTTTTAAAAAAACAAATCAATACCAGGCTTATGTTCACTGGATTGCCTGAGCTGATCTGAAGTCACAGAGGTTAAGTAATTTGTTTAGAGCAACACAGTTGCAAAACGGACCAAATAAATTTGTTTCACTATTTCTACGGTTCTGTCAATAGCATTAATCCCAGGGTTGCTTCCTTTCTTTATAAAATGAGTAAGTTTCAAGAGTTAGCTGTATTTTCCCATCTAATTTCCATTACAATATCAGAGATCGTCCAGTTTTCTTAATCCCAGCACTCAAGAGGCACAGGCAAGAGGATCATTGCAAGTTCAAGACCACCATGGGTTACAAAGTGAGTTCAAGACCAGCATGAACTGCATAGTAAGACCCCATCTCAAAAAGACCAAAAGTAAACAAACAAAAAATAAAAAGAAAAACCAAAAAACAAATGAAACAAAACAGAGTTGAACATTTTTATCAGAGGAAGGCTTATACTCCATGGCTCGCTAGATAATTGTTACACACAGTAAAGCAAGAAGTATTTAGGAAGCATTTAACAAGAAGTGAAATGCATTCTTTCTTTTTTAATTGACAACATTAAATTAAAAATAGGTAGAAAGTATACATGCAGTAAATGCAAAGGGTACAGGCCACTCAATAGTGCCTTACATTATTTTTAAAAATGATTTGATTGTTAAATAGAATCATGTAACACCTTTTATAAAGAAAACCATAAGCATTTCTACATTATGTAAGATAGTGTAAAATGTATGTTAACATTAGTAACAAGTATCTGGTCTTCATCAAATGTATCTAGACATAACAAATTAATTTATTTTCTAAATTCAAATGTGCATCTCTGTCAGAAGAGTGATCAAATTTAGCTGGGCATGCTGGTATATACTGTAATCTGAGCTATTTGGGACACTGAGCAGGAAGTCTCAAGTTTAGGGCCAGCCTAAACAAGCTGGAGGGGCCCTATCTCCAACTAAAAAATAAAAAGAGATGGGGGTATAATTTAGAGGTACAGAGTGTGCCCTTGGGTTAAATTCACAGAAATGCAAAACAAACAAACAAACAAACAAACACCCCCCAAAAAAACAAACAAACAAAAAACCACCACCATCACCACAGCAATAAAAAACCTTACAGGTTTCAGAATATATACACATATATATGCCATTTGAACATGACAAAATTATATCCTAAAGTAAAATATACAAGTGAAGTCATTTTGAAATCTTACAGAACTTTAAAAAATTTCTAATTTAGCAGTTGTTTACAATTTAAGCAATACATAAAGGATAGTGACAGCTTTTGTTAAATAGCATCAGCAAGAAAGAAAAATCAAACCTGCTTCATTGCTTCTACTCGCTTGTTGAGAGCTGTGGTTTGCTCGATGAGAGACTCTGCTGCATCATCATGATCTCGCAGCCTTTCAACAAGCGCTTTAGCATCAGCGAGTGCCTTCTCTATTGTGCAACTCATTTCTAAGGGACACCTGCAATTAAAATGAAAATTGAAATCAAGACTCCAAGCAAATAAGCACACCGCGTTATTTTAATTTCATGTTAACACAGATATGCTTCTTAAGCTTCATTTAAGATTGTCCTCTCACTGCCGGCATTCCTGGAGTCCCAAAATCTGAAAAGGTCAGGGCAACAATGAGAACAACAACAAAGAAACCACAGATGCAAAAAACCCTGATAAAATCCTCTACCAAAGATTACTGGAACTGATAAATGAATTCAGCAGGATATAAAAATCAGTAGCTTTCCTATGTATCAAGTACAGATTTACTAAAAAAGAAATAATGAAATTAATCATGTTTTCAATAGACAGACAGACACACACACACACACAGAGGAATATATTTAACTAAAAAACTGAAAGATCCCTACAGTGAAAATCTTGACACTAGTGAAAGAAAATGAAAAGTTCAAGATGGAAAGAGTTATCATGTGCATGGATTCAAAGAGTGAAAATTGTTTGGAAGTCCACACTTGCAAAACGACTTACACAGTCAACATAATCCCAATCAACATACCAATGATACTCTTTACAGAATTAGGAAAAACAATCCTTTGATCCATATGGAAGCACATAAGAACCTAAGTAGTTAACACAATCTTGAGCAAAAAGAGCCACCATGTATTGAAATAGCTCAAAACTCCTGACTTTAACACTTATTAGAGAGCCACAGTAATCAGAACAGGATGACACTGGCATAAAAACAGATATACAGATGTAGGGAACAGACTAGAGAGCCCAGAAAAAACTCCATAGTCCATAGCAAACTTTCTGAATTGGTACTTGGAGACCTCAAAATTTTAATTTCAAAATCATGTCTTGAAAGAACTCGTAACTTTCTGAAACTTACTCTCTTTGAATTTTTTCTCAAAGTTTTACCTAATGTTGTATGAGCCACCCTTTCTTTTTGTGCGTGTGTCTTTTTGAGACAGGGTCTCTCTATGCAGTTCAGGCTGGTCTTGAGCTCACTTTGTAGCCCAGGCTGGTTTCAAACTTACAACGATCCTCCTGCCTCAACCTCCCAAGTGTTGGGACTGCAGGCATGAACCACCACGCCTGACTGAGCCACCCTTTCTTGAGAGTTGTCTTAAAAAAAAAAAATAGCATCCTTAGGCTAGAAGCCAGGTCTACAGAAGTTAAATTAAAACTGTGGTACGGAGTCAAGTCAGAGCCATAAATAAATGAACTTTGGAAAAAACTTTGCAATACAATCCGGCCACTTTGCAGTACTAGAAACTGAAGCCAGGGCCTTTGCATGGAGTTATACCTCTAGTTCCTGCCTACCCTCTTTTAAATTTCAAGGCAGTGTCTCCATAAATCACTTAAATTCTCCAGCCAGGGCTTGAACTTTTCATCTTCATGCCTCAGTGTTCAAGAGTTCTGGGACTGCAGGTATGCAGCTCCATACCCAGGTTGGTGCAGTTACTTTGGAAAACAAAACAGTGTGGTAGCTCCATAAACATATGAGCCAAACATTTCACTTCTAGGTACAAACCTAGAAAATGAAAATATTCACAATGCCCAAAGATTACAATTAACCCAAATGCCACTCAACTGATTCATAAATAAAATGCAGTGCATTAATACAGTGGAATATTTGACTGAAGAGGAAGAATGATGTCTAGACACATGTAACCACATGTATGATAACTGATAAGTCAGGCTAAGTCTTAGCAGTCACAGATGACCACATGTTATATAATTCCATTTGTATTAAATGTCCAGAAGAGGCAAATACACAGAATCTGAAAACAGGTTAGTGAAATGTCTGGGGTTGAGGTGTGGTAGTGGGTGGGGAGGTTGGGAAGACGCAAGGGAATGGGACGGGGTTATTAATGGCCTACAACTTCTATTTTTAAAATTTTTTTTTCTTATTTCTTTCTCTCTTTCCTTCTTTCGTTCTATCCTTTCTTCCTTCCCTCCCTTTCTCCCTCCCTCTTTTCTTTCTCTTCAATACTGGGAGTCGAACTGCAGGGTATGTCTGAATTTGACATCCTCTTGCCTCAGCCTCCCAAGTACCAGTCTACTGCTTCTTTATGGAATGATTAATATGTCTTAAAATTTATTGGTTGCACAACTCTGGAAATACAGTGGACTCTCAAGTTACAACCAGTCACACATATGGACAACTTGGGTTATAACTGTAATTTTAGGTTTAACCTATGACTGAAGTCTTGAGTTATGACCCAAATGCTGGCCACTTGTGTGGCTGTAAACAAAGGCTCATGACACCAGAATATATGTAAATGTACATAATTAGTCTGAGCCCAGATGTGTATGCTTGTGGACATGATTTCAGTCAGTGCTTTATCTAATCACTGATTACTGCTATCAGAATGGCTCCCCCAAGAGCTAGAAAAGCTAAGGAAGAAAGGGAAGGTGAAGAAAGCAATCACAATTGAAGCACATGTGACTGATCTTGCTTATATGTACAGTATGTTCAAATCTACCATCCTGACAATCTTAACCAAGTAAAGATTTAAGGAAGCTAATGTTGCTAATGGTGTTACTCAAATTAGTAAGTCACAATCAATAATTTATGAATCTATAATTTGTGAAAAAGCAGGGGTTATAAATGCAGATAATCCAGAAACAAGTAGTAATAGTGAAACATTTTGTACCAGTAGGGATGGTATTTAAGTGAGAACTTAAGGTCAGAGCATAACAAGGCATAGTGAAGCAGCCAATGCTGATAAAAGGGCTAATGAAAACTACATATGCCACCTGGAAATGATGACACAGATAAACTCTGACACAAATGGCCTTTTGTGAAAGAAAATGCCCAGAAAAACATATATTACCCAGGAAGATAAGAAAATGCCAGGCCACAGATAGTCTAACTTTACTGCTATGTACCAGTGTGAGTGGTGACCTCAAGATAAAGCCTCTCTTGGTTTATCACTCTGAGGTCCCTGGAGTGTTCAGAAAACAAAGTCATGAAGAACAGGCTAGGAGTCATGTCGAGATCTAATGCAAAAGAATAGGTAACAAGAGCACTTTTTCTTGAGTGGATCAGGGATGTTTTCTGTCCTACTATTAAGAAATATCTAGAACAGGCAGCCAGCTAGCCAGCTTGGTAAGTGGCTAGGGCCTGATAAGCTGCAGCCACTCCAGGGCGAGAACTATTGGCATTTCCTGAGGTCTGCACCATGTTGGAACTGGGGGCGCTGTGAGAACAGGCAGCCAGCTCACTGCTCTGTGGGTCTGCCAGTGCGGGTGCTAAGAATCAAACATCCATTCCCCACTATGCAGTGTGGCAAATAAGGGGGATTTCCTTCTACCATCTCTTTGAAGGCAAATATTTTTATCACTGTTTTGCTCAGTTCTGATTAATGGTACTGCTCTATTCAATATTCTGTTTTTATAAGTTCGGTATTTCCTTCCATTTTGCTCTACCTGATTAAAAGAACAGCTAATGTGAACAGAATGGGATGTACTATTGTGCCGTGCCTATTGCTGTTATCCTGGTGATATGCTGTGAGGTTCTGTGCCAACTTCACTGCACTGTCTTGGATGGCTTTGTTCTGTCTTGTTCTGCTGTATTTTGCTACCTTCAAAAAAAAAAATAGATAACAAAGTAACAAAATACCTCCAAAAAACTCTGAACTCCACCAAAGCTGATCCATGGGGCATGGATGAGGAGAAACTCAAAAACAAAGCAACAGAATAATATAAGGTGATTAAAAAGTAAGTAACAACAACAAAGCAGATCAGTAAGGTACTGAGCAAACTGAAACAGGATATTTACAGATAATGGACTTAAAAAGCAAAAGGAGGAAAAGAAAGTGCTCTAAAGGATATAACTGCATTTATGTTTAAGTGTGTAGGATTGATAACCACGTTGCTAAGTTTTTATTGGATCACTGAACAGAACTGTTTGCAGCCTCACTGTTTGAATGTCTACTTTGTATGCTTTAATTTTTTAACTTGAACAACTATGTCTAAGACAATATGTAATTTATCAACTAGTGATTTCTTACTGTTTATTTTTTTCTGAAATTCTGTATTGTTTCTACCCTTTTTTTGTTTTGCTTTTTTCTCTTTAAATAAAATTTAAAAAGAAAAGAAATATCTAGAATGCAAAGGTTTACTACTCAAGGTTTTCCTCATCATGGACAACGTTCCTGCTTACTCAGGAGATTTGGAAGAATTCCCATGGCTCTCAGTTAAGTTCTGCTCATCTAATACAAGTCCTCTACTGCAACCTAGGGACCAGCAGGTTATAGCTAACTTTAAGAAGCTATCCACCACGGAACTGTTCCTGAAGTGCTTCTAGATATTCTCAGATACAGATTTAACTCTTAAAGAGTTCTGGAAGGAACATTATAACATTCTTTCCTGTGGGGTTAATTGAGAAATCTCTAAGGACACTGAGACCTGCCTAGAATAAAGTATGGCCTAAAAGTTTACAGGAGAGGGACTCTGAAGGCTGTGTAGAGGAGCCTGAGCTTTCAGCTGACCCTGTGGTTGATGAGACTGCCTCTAGAGCAGAGTCCACAGGTTTGCAGGTAGACAGTGGCGATGCTGAGGCACTGGTGGAGGAACACACGGAAGAACTGTCTCCAGAGGAACTTCAACAGCTTTTGGCTGAAGCTAAGGAGCTTTCTGAAGAGGAGGAGGTGTACCCACAATCAGCATAGCAAAGTTATTCCTCAGAAATAAAGGAAATCCTTAAAAAAAAAAAAATGGACAGAGCTACAAACATTTGCAGAGAAGACCTACCCAGATACAGAAAACGCCAATTCATTTGCTTAATGACAATGTCATGTCCTACTACAGAACAGCATTAAAGAAAAGACAAAAACAGACAACCTTAGACCAGTTTTTAGTTCTGAAATGGTTGAGATCCAGTGACCCAGAGGGAGGTCCTAGTGGGTTACAGATGCTCCCAGGGAGAGAAAGGACACCAGAGAGCCAGATTCCTGATGTTCTTATGGAAGAGGACTTTCCTTCCAAAAGATAACCACCTTCCACTTCATCCTCCCTTTCTGTAAGCCAACTCAAATGGTGATTACAGTATGAAATTGTTACTTCTGGAAAATTAGGCACATTTTATACATTCTTGGAGAATACACCAGGAAAACTGTCTGTGTTTCTGGTAAATTACACACTTTACACAACCCTTTTTATTATGAAAAGGTGGGTTAAGAGGTACTTTGGGAGGTTCAGAATGTATTATAAGAATTGCCATTATTTCATATGGGAAAAATAGTTTTGACTTACCACCAACTTGAGTTACAACCAACCCTTACAAAGGCAATGAATTTGTTAAGTCAAGGGTCCCCTGTATACTAAAAACCATACAACTGTACACTTTAAACAGGTAAATAGTATAGTGCATGAATTAAAATTTCAATAAAGCTTTTTTTAAAAGCTGAAGTGGCTACATAAATACTAAACAAAGTAGACTTCACTGAAAATTACCAGGAATGGAGGAGCATTATATAAAGATAAAAGGAACAATTCACAACGAAGACATAAGAATCCTAAATGTACATGCAGCTGGCTAGAGAGCTTCAACATGTTAGAAGCAAAAACTAAAAAAATTAAAAGTAGACATAGCCATAGTTTCTGCTAAAAATTTCAACACAACTTTCTTAGTAATTCACAGAACTTGTACAGAAAATTACCATGGATATAGATGAAATTAGTAATATCAACTACAGTGAGTGACTGAATTGGCATTTATAAAAGGCTAAAACCAGTAACAGCACAGTATGGCAATCTCCCTCTATGGCTTCACTGATAAGCCACTGATGTTTTCAGTGACAAGCAACTGTGATTCAAAAAAATGTTAAATGGAAAACTTAGAAATAAACAACTCATAAGTTAAAACTGCACACCATTCTGAGTAGTGTGGAGAAATCGTGAACCATTCCTGCTCAGGACAAGTTATCACCCTTTGTCCAGTGTAGCCCTGATGGACAGTCACCCACCTGTTAGTGAGTTAATATCACTACGTTATCAGATTGAATGTCATGGTATTGCAGTGCTACAGTTCAAGTAACCCTTATTTAATTGTATGCCAAGGTTGCCAAGATCTGCAATAAAAGTGAACATTCTCTCTGTGAAACTGTGATGGAGAAAGTAATTTGTGCTTGCTTTTTACTGTCATATCCAAACCCACAGAAGTTATAGCCACAGTGTGTAATAAGTGCTTAATTAAAATGGAAGAGGGATCTTGGCTCAGTGCTAGAGTGGATGCTCTTCTATATGTGAGGCCCTGGGTTCAAGCCCTGTGCTCACCAACCAATGTGTTAAATAAAGACTTGTTTTCCAATCCTGTTACGTTTTGGGTCTTCAATGTCTCCCCAAAAGCTCATGTGTGGAAGGCTTGATCCTCAATTCAGTAGTGTTCAGAGGTGGGGCCTTGAAGAGGTGATGCTCAGGAGAGCCGTCAGGAGGTGGTGGAACCTTTGGGAGGAAGCAGGTCACTGGGGCTGTACTCTTGAAGGGTATACTTTGTGTCCAGGCCCTTCCTCTCTCTTCCAGCATGAGACGAGTGGCTGTGCTCTACCATGTGTTCCTTAACAATGACATTCTGCCTTGCCACAGGCCTAATGGATGGGCTGAAACCTCTGAAACATGAGCCAAATTAAGCTTTATCAGATATGTTTTTTGTTTTGTTTTGTTTTGTGTTTTTGGTACCGGGGATTGAACTCACAACCTCGTGCTTGCCAGGCAGGCGCTTATGCCACTAAGCTAAATCCCCGACCCTATCACAGATATGTATAGGAAAAAACATAGTATAAATATCAGGTTGGTACTGCCCAGTTTTTCAGGCACTCACAGATGGTCTTGGAACATACTTTCCACAGATAGGGAGGGGGGGCTACTGTTTACATTATTTTGAAGTGTACATGGGATATTCAGTAGGATAGATTATAAAACAAACTAACAACTTTGAAGTACAACTATGAAAATGATCATCTCTGATCATATTAGAATGAAGTTAAAAAAATAACATAATAAAACCTTCAAATATCGGGAGTTTAAACAAGAAACTTCAAAATAAGCCAGGAATAAAAAACAGATGGAAATTAGAAGAAATTTTGACATAAATAAACGTGAAAATACAAGATCTCAAAAATTCTGGCACGAAGGAAACTTACAGCTTTAGAAGTTTCTATTAGAAAATTTGAAAAATCTAAAATCATTTATCTGAGCATGAAGAAAAGGAGAAATCAATAGTAAAATAAACCCAAAGTAAACAGAAAGAAGTAATAATGATAAGGAACAGCAAAATAACATCAATGACGTTAAAAACAGGAAAGCATCAGAGACAACCCAATGAAATCAAAACCTAGTTCTGCAAAAAGATCAATAAAATTTGTACATCTCTATCAAAACTGACCAAAGGGAGAAAAAGACTTAAATAACCAATGTCAGGAATAAAAGACAGGATAACACTGCAGATCCCTAATTCACTCAAGGCATAAGAGAATGCAAAAAAAAAAAAAAATCCACACATGAAATGAGTACCTTAAAGTAAGTGGATTAATTGCTCAAAATCCAAAAACTATGTAAAGTCACATCAGACTTGATACTATTAATAGACTTACAAATATTAATAATTTATAGGAGTTATTTAACTATTAAAGTCCCATTTACTATTGTAGTCCTTGTAATTATTTAAGAAATTGAGTTAGTAGTTTAAAATATCCTGTAAAAAGTCTCCACACTTGGGTGGTTTCAAAGGTAAATTCTAACGGATATTTTAAAAGAAACAAAATCAGTATCACACAATTTATTCAAGAGAAGGGAATATGGTACTTTCAAACTTCAAAATGATAACATTACTGTGATACCAAAACCACACAGACACTACAAGAAAAACAAAACAAATCATAGACCACTGTCTTTCATGAGTATAAATGCAAAAATTCTCAAGAAAATATTAGCAACTCCAATTTAGTCATATTAAAAAAGTACATCATGACCAAGTAGGGTTCTCCCCAGAATACATGTCTGCCTTCCCTGTCACTGTAGTCCAAAGAAAATATTTGATCATAACAACTGGTCTGTTATGAAAAATTCAACATCTTTTCATAAAAACTTTCTGAAAACCTAGACTGGAAGGGGAATTCCTCAAACTGAGAAAGGGCAGTTACAAAAAACCTATAGCAAATGCCACACTTAATGACGAAAGAATGAACACTTTCTCACTAAAATTAGAACAAGTAAAGAATGTCCTGATCACCAATCCTATTCAACATACTAGTGTAACAAAGAAAGACTATAGATTAGAATTTTTAAAAAATTTTAGAACTAGTATATGATTTTAGCAGTTCTGTAAGATACAAGCACACAAATCGACTTGTTTCTGTAAACTAGCAATAAAAAACTGGAAACCCAAACCCCCAAAACAAAAAACACATTTATAGTAACTTAAAAAAAAAACAAAAACCTCTTGAACTTAAATAAAACAAAATACACATAGGATGTGTATGCTAATAACTACAAAATGCTAATTAAAGAAACTAAAGCACCCACAAAAATGTAGACACATTATGTTCAAAACCTGGGAGATTCAACACAATGGAGATGTCAGTTTTCTCCAACTGACCTACTTAACAAATTTAATGCACTTTCCAATCAAAACCCAGGAGAACTTTTGCAGAAATACACAAGGTAATTTAAAAATTTCTGTGGAAACCCGAAGAAACTGGAATAAACAAGACAATTTTGAAAATAAAGTTGGAGAAATCACAGTATGAAATTTTAAGATTTAAAGCTACAGTAGTAAAGATAGTTGTGATGACAGAGATAGAACAGAGACCCTGAAACAGGGCCACAAAAATACAGCCAATGATTTTTGAAAAGGTGCAAAGGTAAGTCAGAGGAGAAATGTTAGATTTTGCAAACAACTGGTGTTGGAAGAACCAGGCACCTATATGCCAGAAAACTAATCTCAACACAATTCGTACATTTTATACAAAGATTAACTTAAAATGCATTGTAGATCTAAATGTAAAATTAGAAAGTATAACACTTCTGTACGAACAACAATAGAAGACAATGTTTATAACCTGGAGTAAGACAAAGATTTTTTTTAAGACTTTTTTAAAGATTTTTTTTCCAAAGGTAAATTCTAAAGGATAATTGTGACTAACAAAAGAAAAATTCGATGAACTGGACTTCATCCACATCACAAACTTGCTCAGGAATGAATATTGCAAGGCTGTCTAAAAAGACAAGCTTAAAGGAGGAATAAAAGGTTTTCAAATTATATAGTTGACAAAACTATCTAAAATAAAAGAATCTCTCAAAACTAATTTAGTTTTAAAATAAGCAAAAGACCTTAACACTTAAAAACATATATGGAAGGCAAATAAGCCCATGAAAAGATGTTCAACATCATTAGCCATTAAAGAAATGCAACTACAACTGGTAAGATCCATCATAACCCTGTTAAAATGGCTATTTGCCTATCTCTTCACTGACCCCATCCTGCAATTTTAATAGTTGTAAAATAACCTGTTGCTATGTGATATATCAAGTCACCGTTTTTTCCAAAATGGTTTGGTTTTTAGCCTTCTTTCCAATCTAACTGAATCCAAATAGCGCTCTACAGTAGTCTAGAATGACAATCAATCTGCTAGGTAATAATTTTAATTAAGTCAAACCAGTGGTAGTTCTCTTACATTATCATTTAGGCACCAGAACAAGTGTTGTTCCCTTTTTACAAGTGAGAAAATAGATTTTGGGAATCCAAATAAAAGGAGCAGTATGACAGAGCCAAGCTAGTACCAGAAATAGAACTTCTAATCTCCATTTGAGCATTTTATTCTTGAGCCAAGCTTGATCTCCAGAGTCCTATTTGCTTTCACCTACAGGAAAAGGATCTTGACCTCTCTAGATGGAAAAACAAAGCAATTTCCCTGAGCCTACCTCAGAATGGAACTTCCAAGATATTAAAAAATTTTTCATTTCAAACCAGCCACAAGAAACAAATGGAAATGTACACGGAGGAAATTGTCAAGGTAACAAAATTTCAATTTTTTTTTCATATAACTAATAAAAAAACTAGCAACTATTTTTAACAAGGCATCTGTTAATTAAGCAATGGATGCTTACTCTTAGGTTTTTAAAAAAATTGTTAACATCTGCTTTAGAAAACATTCTCTAGGCTGCATAAAAAACCACTACTACCAAAATAAACTATATTTAAAACTTATTTTGTAACTACGAAGACATCTATTCAGGGGAAGGAATTACAACAGCAGATAATTCAAAACATAATTTTATTAACATTTCAGAAAACCAGTGATGCTTTTAGAAAAAGCAGTTTCTAAGCATTTGCATGTTCATTTCCTGTATGTGAAACCACACAAAAAAGTTTAAAATATATTATAATACAAATTCACTTTGCCATCGGTTTTGAAAACTGCTTCCCCCCACCACTCTCTTCAGGATAGTAACTGGAGTGAGGAGGTACAGTTTTCCAATCTCTCCGGTATGTTTCAAATTCTTAAAAACACACTCTAGTTAAAAAAAGGAATACCTCTATTTTCAATCTATCTGCCTATTTTTATAGTGCCTGTCCTAACTGGTCACACTGGTTACATAATTTTCTTTAGGTAGGTCCAAATTACAGGAGACTTTTTTAAACAAGTTTTTAATTTTTTTCCCCATCCTGTCCCCTACTGTCACCCACTTTGTCAGACTCCTGACAGATGGTTGGGAACATTCTGCTACTGATAAAAAAGAAACCACCACCCACCCTAGAGAGCAAATGCCAGCTGTTTAAGTTTTAGATTTTGGTTAAGAAAAGTTTAAATAAATTCAAGTCTCTTGAACCACAGATTTCCTTTATCTACAAATTTGCTATCCTATGGCTAGCTGGACCCACACAAAGATACTAACTACTAACACACTATATTTGTGTTTATAGTTGTCAACAATCTAGTTTCATTTAAACAATTGTACTGTTCAGGCAAGTCCCTCTAATGTTAACTAGTAGACAATATTAACTGGCACCTGAAAATGGAGCTATGAAAGGCACAGCCATGCCTTTCAGGGAAATTCATAACCTTAATAAATCAAGAAAGAACACACATAAATTGCACATAAAAATAAGCATCTTATACAGACACAACACTATTTTAAAACACTGAAATTTTTCAGTTTTTTTCACTGTTCTTAAAAAGGGTGGAATTAATACATTTGGAGCTTTATGAAGCAGCTTTCTAAAGAAGATGAATTTTTAAAACTGGAAGCAACAGAACTGGGAAGGATGCTGGAGGATTTCATTAATTTTTTGGTACTGAGGACTGAGAACCCTGGGACCCTCTACAACAGAGCTACATCCCCAGCCCTTTTTGTACAGAGAAAGGGTCTGGTTGCCCAGGTGGGACTGAATTTGAGATGTTCCTTCCTCAGTCTCCCTTAGTGCTGGGATCACTGAGAAGCAACACCACTTCTAGCTGACACTGGAGGACATGAAAAAAATGTACATGTTCACTTACAACTGTGGCTAAATATAAGCTGCATATACATATGTTCAAACACTCAAGAAAGAACTAATCTGAATCAGTTATTTCTAACCTATGGGCCTGTGAAGAGTTCACAAACAGAAAGCACTGTCTGTAGCCTAAAATGCAAAATGATTTAGAGGGATTTTTTTTTTTGCTATTATATATACTCTCAAATATCAAAAGTAAAATTAATTGCATATGAGTTAGGAGTGCAGGGTCGCTCATAGTCAAAACAGATGAGAAGCCTTTAAGCTAATATATAGGGCTCCTTCTGGCTCTGAAAGTCTATGGTTTTAAGGGACTAAAAACTCCTGTGGTAGTTTCTCTACACGTATACAAAAATATAAATAATGCTTGCTATACACCAAGCATTGGACTACCTTTAGTTTTAAAGATGAATAACACACGATTCTAGACAAATTTAAGCCGGCAGAAGACACAGATAAATAAGCAAATAATACAACCTAATAAATACTGTAGCACTATCTCAGGTGCTCTGGGCACAGCTGTAATATGACTGGTACTGGCAGGAGTCTGAGAAGATAATCATCTATACACTGGGTTTTCACAGATGATCAAACAGAGAAGGAAATATTCTGGACAGGTGGATACAGCCACCTACGAAGCAGAGACGTGTGGAAATGCAGGGCATATCTGAGAAAGTAGTCTGGTATGGGTGGATATTAAAGCATTTGGGAAAGCAAAGATAACACCAAAAAAGTAAAATATGATTGAGACAGCAGTTCGAAACGACTGATATGCTTAACGATCTGAACTTGATTCTGTCAGTAACACTGTTACTGAAAAAGTTGGAGGCGAGATAAAAACAATTATTTCAGAATGCAAACTCTGTGCAACGATGACGGTAGGAAAACCAATTTGGGGTGGAGTTAGAGCAGTCGCCACAGTTTTGGAGAAAGATGAAATAATACAGTGTAAATGGAAATGCAGAGCCGAGGATTATTCCTAGGTTCCTAGTTTTGGGTAGGTTAGGTACTGAAGTTATCAGAGGGAAAAAAAAAATAAAACAGGAGGAAAAAAAATATACCTTTTGGAGGGCAGTTTGAAGAAGGACGGAATGGCTCTCTGGGTCAATTGCTGCAAAGGGGTAAAGTGAAGACTGAAGAGAGTCTCTCCTCGCCCACCCTTCGCGGTGAGGTCTCAGGTGGGTAAGGCAGGCAGAACACAGACACGGAAGGTGTGTCCACAGGGGCAGGCTGCTCACGAGACCCTGCGCCTCGGTTCCGGACAGGCGAGCTCGCGCTGAACGCGGAAAGGGAGGTCCGGCTCCCTGGAGCGCACAGCACCTGGGCTGCGCGGACGAAGGAGGCTGCAGACCCGCCCACGGCCGCTCCGTCCACGGATTTCTCCCACTCACTGCGCTCCAGGCAGTGCCTCGCAGCCGTTAGCTGCCTCCGCCAAACGGGACCTGTGCACCCAACGGAACAGGCTCCGCGCCCTCGTCCCACCGCTCCAGCGAGCAGAGGCAGAGCCGGGCCACAAGCGCGGAGAGGAAGGCGAGGAATCCGCGGGGCTCAGCCCCAGGCCCGCCGGGAGGGAAACCTCCACTGACCGCCTCCGACGCGCGCTCCCGGAGCGCTCCAGCCTCGCGAGACTTCCTCTCGCTAGGGGCGGGTCCCTCCGCTGTCCCTCCTTGTGTATCTAGTCCCAGGTTTTTGCTCGGCCTTTCGCGAAGTCTCGCGTGATCTTCCAGGGGAACCCGGCGTGGGTGGAGAGGCCGAGAAAGGGAGGCCGGTGGGTGGGCCTTACGCCAAGGGGGTGTTTGGCCTGCCGGTGCTGTGTGGGTGACACTCGGCTTTGAGGGAGACTTTCAGGTCGCCCGGATTCCCAATGGGCGACTGGGAAAGCTAGCGAGTAGAACATCTCAAGTGGAGGAATTTTTTTTCACCTTGGCTCCGCCCTCTTCCTGTCGGCGACTGGTGCCGCGGCCCTCCGAGGGGGAAGGGACGCTCCGCGGCCCTGCCGAAGACAGCTCTGCGCACGCGCGAGCCCGGGTGCGCGAGTGTGTGTATGCACGCGCACGCACGCGCTCCTGCATTTAGGAAGCCTGGGAAGGACCGGTGTGCGGGGAGATGAGTGGGGAAGGCTTAGTCTCCAGTCTTTGGTACCTGACGCGCCTAACTGTGCGCTGACTCCCCACCCACCCAGGCAGCAGCCTTTGCCAGAGAGGCTGTGCTTCACAGCCTCTTCGTTTTCACTGCAGGACCAGGCACGAAAGTAAGCGAACCTCGATCTTGAGGTCTTCCCTATCCACTTACCTTGTATTTTCCACCCCCATCCTCCAGCAAAGTGAGTCTAGAAGGTTTCTTAAAGAGAGTTTTGCATGGAAGAGACATGCATTTGAGAGCAGAAGAAAATCGCGGGATCATGGGAAGACAGTTCGTTTTTGATGAACACTTGTTCTGCTTACCATGTGCTTCTCGAATGTGGATTTGTCTATTTAGGATACGATTTTATTAGCGAAGCAAAGGAGTACCATATGCTCTGTTTTTACAAGAAAAAGTTTTAAAAGTTTCTCTTTCTCCCCAGCGTGAAGGTAGTGACAAAGTTTTTCTGTTCTACACGGTAAATTGTGTGGTGTTTCAAAAGCTAAGGGGGAGAGTGTGAGTTTAGGGTCCTTATTCTAAAGCTAAGATCCGATGTGTAATGATCTTAGAGATGTTGTGTTTTGGTTTTTACTTTTGTTGTTCCTCTTTCAATTTTCCTTCACCTCATCTTAACTGCATTTTTGAGAAATCTTGAAACGTTCTCTTTCCCTTTTTTGCGGGGGAGTGGGGGAGTCCCAAAATGCTGGCTTGAAGGTTTATATGTAATTGATATCAGTTAGCTAGGATCATCAAAAGTGTATATAAAGATTATGGCATTTATTATGTTTGTTAAATATAAGGAAAGCAAGTACAAATATATGTAAAAAAAGTATGGTTTTTTTTTTACAATTTAAAATTCCTTCAAAAAGCCAAAAACACACACAAAAACCTGTAATTTTGCATGTGCCCGATAAAGTAGCAGCTCGTGCCTTGACACATCTGCTTTGTGATCATTATCCCAGTAAACTTTGTCATATGTGGGATGTATTTTTTCTTTGAAAGTGTTCATGTTCTCTTCCAATTCAAGAGGAAAAGACATTAGAAATTTAAGATAGCAAATGTTATGTATCAATATTTGACTAGTGTATTTTTCTTCATATAGGTTGAAACAAAATGAAGATTTTTTCTGAATCGCATAAAACGGTGTTTGTTGTGGATCACTGCCCTTACATGGCAGAATCGTGCAGACAGCATGTTGAGTTTGATATGCTGGTGAAGAATAGGACCCAGGGCATCATCCCTTTGGCCCCCATCTCTAAATCATTGTGGACTTGTTCAGTAGAGTCTTCCATGGAATATTGTAGAATAATGTATGATATATTCCCTTTCAAAAAGCTGGTGAGTATGTATCACAAAATTATTATGTTTGGGGATGTACTTAACTGCATGCATAATTTTTATATGAATTTGGTATAAATTTGGTTTAGAGCTGGGCATGGTGGTACACACCTGTAATCCCAGCAGTCTTAAGAGGCTGAGGCTGGAGACTGCAAGTTTGAGTCCGGCAAATTACAAAAAAAAGTTTGAGTCCAGCCTGGGCCATCTAGCGAGATCCTGTCTCAAAAAATAAATAAAAAGGGCTCAGGATGTAGCTCAATGCAAAAGCCCTGGCTTCAGTCTCCAGTATTGGAAAAAAAAATTTAGCTTAGAAATCTTTATTTACCTAAAAATGTACATGGTTCCTTTGGTGTGTTGCTGGTTTCTTTGTCTTGTTCTGAGACAGGGTCTGTATGTATTCCAGGCCGTGAATTTAGCTGTCCTCCTGCCTCAGCCTCTCAAGTGACCCAAGCTGGAATTACAGCCATTCACTCCTTTGCCCATTTTAGAATTACCCTTTGGTATTAATATGTTATGGGTATTTAATTGGGGGCAGTAATAATTGTTTACCATTTCCATGTGCAAGGCATATTCTACAGTGCTTTATATTCCTAGCTTTTCTAGTTAAAACTGTCCTGCGAGGTAGGCACTGTAGGTTTTGGGGCAACACTCAAAAGTGTAAACAACTGATATGGAACAAAGATTAGCCAGTGAAAATTGTCGGCAGTCCAAGCAGAAGAAATGTTGGTTATAAAGCAATTTGTTGACTTGTGGCAGTGTGCACTAGCTGAGTATCAGTCTTGATTATTATTGCCATGTTGTTAATGCAGAAACTGGGGGGTGGGGGAAAAATCCAAACTGAGTTACATAGTAATGGCTGGATGTAATTCAGCAGTGGAGGGCAGCTTTGTGTACACACAGATGTGAGTTCAATCCCCAGTATCAAAAAAAGGGAAAAAAATGCTAAGCAAGAGTTGTTTTTTAAAGTCAGACAAATTGGTGATTGGTAGAAATTCCAAGTGCTAAAGTTATCTCTAGGTTTCAGTATCTCAAATGATTTGTTTTGGGAAAGTCATTGGATTAGGCCCCAGTGGGTGACATGCTTCTGTCTTATTTGCCTAGGCTGGGCCTTGCCAGTTCTTAGATGGGAAAGATAGAGCAGGGAGTAAGAGCAAAGGTGAACCCAAGAATCCACTATTATATATTCAGCGACATTCCAAGTTAAGTATAAGTAAAAGGCAAAAGATTTGTATGGTCTGAAGAGAAACCAAAGTATAAGTACCTTTTGAAATTTCTAAGTATGGTGAAAAAATAGTAGAGTGAGGGAAGAATAATACTGTGAGTGAGGCACAGGCTTCATTTCAGATGTTGGCATCTAAGCCAGGTGTACTGGCAATGGCAGTTATCTCAGCATCAGGTGACCAAGGCCGGAGAATTGCTCTGAGTTCAAGACCAGCCTGCACTACATTGTGACCCTGTCTCAAAAAAAAAAAAAAAAAATCGTTTAAATCATCTAACAATTTAATGAAAATGCAAGCCACTCTTTCCAGATCTTGGCATCTTTAGCTGCCAGCAGTGTGACTTCCCTGTCTTTTTTTTTTTTTTTTTTCTTTTTCCTGAGACTGGGTCTAGCTATGTAGTTTGGGTTGGCCTTCAACTCACTGAGTAGCCAATTGTATTTCTTAAGTTCCAGGCCTCCTTATCTTCCCATGTAAACTTATAATTACTTCCTTGTTGTAAGATTTAAATGAGATAATCTAAATAAAGTGGCTAGTAAAGTGTATCCCTTTTAGATAAGCCAAGATAGACAAGACCAGTTTTGATTTTTTCCTTGAGGAAAGAAAACTAGTGTTTTTTCAGAATTAGGAAAAATGATCATGGATTAGATTATATTTCAGGAGTAGGAAAGAAATTTACTCCTCTTTTTAAAAAGGAACACAGTCACCATCATCATTTGATGTATTTTCTAATACGTTTCTTATCATCATTACCATCTTATCTGGTGATGGTATTTATTTTTTATTTATTTTTTGTGGTGTTGGGGATCAAACCCAGTGCCTCTCACATACTAGGCAAGCAGAGTACCAGTTGTTTTCCAACCCTGCTGGTATCTTTTATTTGGACTTTACTTTAAAAATGAGAATACAATCCATATCCATCATTTGGTTCTCAGTGTTCTTTGACTTTCAGTGCTGTTTGAACTTGACTCCTATATCTGTTCGCTCTGATTTTCACCCTCTTGAGGAGACATACACTTGGTATATCCTTCTCCTTTTGTTGTGCCTGGAGTTCTCTGTCCCTGGCTTTTTCAGTGCTGGTTTCCTTTGGTCACTTTGGAGTCATTCAGTGCATCTTTTATGGAGAAAACCATCTCTGACTGCTCAGTCTAAAACCAACTATTTTTGTAGCATTTATCACGCTCTAAAATGAATCTATTCATTTACTTGTATTCTTCCTACTCTGCCCTCTGTTTTATCACACGCCCCATCCTAGCCATCCTGCACCTTGTGACAAAACTGTTCTATTCAGCACTGCATTCCCATATCCCCAGTGCCACTCTTAGAAAGCACCTGTCATGTACTAGGCGTTCTGTGGCTGTAAAAGGAATACATCAAACTGCAAACCAGTGTTAGAAATTTCATGTTATTGTAAAATATGATGGTGATTAAGTAAAGTTTGAGTTGAATACTAATTGTCACTTTGACATTTCTTAGGTGAATTTCATTGTGAGTGACTCTGGAGCACATGTTTTAAATTCTTGGACTCAAGAAGACCAGAATTTACAGGAGGTATGGTTAGTTTTTAGGCTGTAGCTAATTTTGAAAATTTTCTAAATGTTATAATACTTCTGAAAAATGATTTAAAATGTTTTTATCAAGGTTGTATTTGGGTATAGTTGTAAAAACCCCATTACTTTAAGAGAAACAGCTGTTTTCATTATAGGCTCCTCCTTATTCCCAAGGAAATTCTCAACTCTAGCTGTTCCCGTGTTTACTTCCACATGAAATATAATTCCCAAACATGTTTTTATTCCTGTTTATTGGGTTCTCAATTTAAACTTTTATCATTGTTGGTGAGGATTTTCTTCTTTTGTATTTCTCCCTCACCCATGTCTTTCTCTTGTTTTCTCAAAATTGTTGTATCAGAGTTTATGGTTCATTCAGAATTCTGTATGTCCATTATAATGTCCATATAGAGTGTTATTGATTGCTATGCCACATAGTATAAGTGATTATTTCTTTGCTCAAATTTTTATTACCAGAATTTATCATTTCCTTTTTCAACACATTGGCTTAGTTTTCTGACTTTTAGCGCTTTTCCTTGTGTGTCTATAGGTCTTAACAGTTTGATCACAACTATGTTAGATAATTTATCAGTGAAAACTTTTTGGAGCATAATCAGAACTGGTTACTTTCTAGGCCTACTGACCAGTCTAGACCTACTGACCACTGTCGTCCTTCTTCCTTTTCTTCTCTTTGATATTTTGAGTATAGAAGTTCCACCTTGCAGATAACTTTTTCTCTTTGTGAGGGATCACTCCATGGTGTTCCAGATTCCAGTGTACTCTTGAGAAATCCAGTATCAGTCTGCCTCATAATTTCTGAAAGCTTTTAGAATCTTTTCTTTCCCCCTTTATGTTCTGAGAGTTTTTAGTGATAAACTTTAATGGATCTTTCCTCATTGATTGTGCAGGAAAATTTAGGAAAAATTTTCATGTTGTGTCTGTGATAATGATCTTATCTTTGTATCTTTCTAGAATATCTATTAGTGATAGGTCAGATTTCTTTGATTACATTTAATCTTATCATTGAGCATCTTGTTGTTATTCTAGTTTTTAAAACTTTTTAACCCTTTATATGGAAGTTTTCTTTGATTATATTTTTAATTTGGAAGAACTTAAAGTTATTCTCTAATTATATCATTATTGTCATACCCTTTTTTTGTTTCATGGGTATCTTTTTATCCGAGGGTATTCATTATGGTGTGTTTGAAATTTTCTTTTGAATCGTTTGTTCTCAAGATTCCTTTCATGTTAAAGCTTTTTTAAAAATGCCTGCTGACATTTGGCTGTGCAGTCTTATTTAAAAGCAAGACATTACATGGCAGATTAGGAAATCTGTATGTTGTGGGGTCGGCATTGCTGGCTGGGTTTCACTGTGTGTTAAATCACATATTTTCATTGAGGAACCTCCACATGTCAGAGTCAGCAGATCCAAGTCAACAGATCATCCCTCTGGGACTCTTCAGGGTCTCCAGAGAAGATCTTCCACTCTTCTACCTGTATGCTGTAAACTTGGCTGTTAGCCTTCTGGAAGGGGAAGGGTGAGATAGGTTCTAAATTTCAGTAGGCAGATTTTCAGATTGTATTTAATCTTTTTGGATTTGGTCTACTACTTTGCTGTTCATTGTAGTAGTAACTAGCCATATATGAGTATTTACATTTAAATTTTAAATACAAGTAAAAATGACCTTCCTTTGTAGCACTAACCATGTTTCAGATGCTCAACAAGCCACACATAGGTAGTACTTCTTGTATTGGATGGGATAGAGAACATTTCCATTATCACAGAAAGTTCTGTTGGGCAGTGCTAGCCTGGTCTTAACCTTAGTCAGTGCTGTGCTTTGTAACACCATGCTTGGTACCTTTCTGGTGCAAGTAACATGATTGCACGTCTAGAGTTGGGAAAAGGTAATCACTTGGATGGATTAAGGTATAAGATCTGCATGAAGTTGTGCCTTATTTTAACTTCATGCTATTCATAGTGTTCAGTGTCTTGCTCTATCCCTGTTTTGGGTAGTGCTTGGTGCTTCCAATTCTCAGACTTATCTTAGATTCTGTATGGTATATCTTCTTTGCCTTTTTATTCCTCTATAGAGAGTTGGACTTTAGTGTGTTCAGTCCTGTTAAATTCATTACCATTTCCTCATTGTTTATGATTCTTGTTGACATCTCTCTCATCTCTTATTTGCTATTGTCACCGTTCCTATTTTCTTCATCTGTGGATTTTTGCTTTTTTTTTTTTCTTCTTTTTGATACCAGGAATTTAACAAACAACCTCATGCTTGCCAGGCAGGTGCTTATGCTGCTGAGCTAAATCCTTGGCCTGATTTTTGCTTTTTAAAATGACTGTGGTCTTAATGAAGGAAACAGAAATAAACTCAAGCTCAATTTAGTAAGTTTGTTTTGTTAATATTATTTAAGAATGTTGACTGTTGGATAACTTATGTTTGCTATTGTTTATTGGAGAGAAGACTTCAGTCTGCTAGTCTTCACTGGTGAATATGAACAACATGAGAAATAGGAATTAGGGAAATTTTTAAAATACATTATATCAATTATTTCATGTTAAAATTTTCTCTTTAATGGAAATAATTCCATCAAATATGAGTATTAGAGTACTTTTTTTTTCTGAAACAGCTCAGTTTTCTTTTGTTTCTTTCTTCTTTTTTTTAATAGGAAAAGTTTACACAGGTCACAATTTGTAGGGATTTCAGTCCATAGTTGACTGGCTCCCATTAGGGTGTCATGGCAGAGTGGCGTTGCAGAAGAAAAACAGTTCTCAGCAGTGAGAAGACAACAAAAGCAAGCAGGTGGCCCGAGACAAGCCTTAGTCTGACCCTTATATCTTCTGTAGGCTACCTGACCTTTAGGGCAGGTCAGCTTTGTTTTCTTGAAAACACATTTGGGGGTGATATGAGTACTTATGAGAAAACACAGTACCTGATCCAACACCACCAGGCAGATGTAGGACCATCTTGGGCTACTGTAGGCAGAGTAGACACACAGCTAATTATAAAAGGCAGAGCTAGGATTTCAATCCATATCGTTCTAATTGCAAAAGTTAACCTTTCTTCCTGCTGCTTTCTCTAGGATCACGATACACCCTTTCCAAGAAAACATATTTTCATTGAGTCTCTTATGTAACAAAGACTTTACGTAGCCCTTTATAAACAGTATTTTTTGTTATGTTTTTATGGATAGGTAATACCCAACTAGTTTAAAAATACATTTTTTGAGAATCCATACATGTATACAAGTGTACATGTATAAGATATATCTTGAAATGTTTGCTGCTTCTTATCCCCTGGCCCAGTTGGTAGGGTACTGGAGCCTGCTTATACCAGCTTGAGAGTTCAATCAGTGCGCCATTTAACCAGCTTTGTTTTAGGGATTTGGCATTAGTGAGAAGTGGGCCAGGATGGGAGTGCTAGAAATTGCTCTTAAAAGTGTTTTTTTTTTTTTTAAAGAGCAGAATATATTTATTGAGAGAAAGAAACCTTCTAAGAAAGAGAGAGAGAGACAGAAGGGTTCCCGAGTGGGTTGCCAAAGCCTCTGACTTTTTCTAGGGACTTGTATAGAGCAAAGCCACACTGTGAGGTGAATCTAAGGTGGGGAAAATATGGGAACTCACAAGGTGGGCATGAGGTGGGACAGAACTATGGTCAACCAATAAGATTAATTGCTCAGGTAAAATTGACTAAATCAGGGACAAATGAGGAAGTGAGTCACATAGCAAGTGGGCATGCTTAAAGAGCAGTGACTCTTCTGTATAGGGTAGGGATGGTGACCTGGCCTCCTGAGGGTGATAGAGACCTATTTAGAATATCAGTCCTTAGGACATGGATGTATTTGTTTGATCTTTTATCTTGAGGTCTGGCCCACAGCGACAGGTGTCAGTCTCCTTCAAGGCTGCAGCATATCTGGTCTGCATTGGCTCCTTCGAGGGCCCAGTTCTGTTTGACTGCCTACATTATTTCTAATTAACTCAGCTGCCTATAACGTTCCCCACTCTGAAGAAGTAACCTGAACTACCATGAGGGAGAAATGGGTGATGACCGATCTGGCTTTTGCAGGCTGAAGGGAGTTAAAGTTGTTGATCTGCAGTAAGAGTCACTTTACTGAGGGTCTATCTAAAGGCCTTCAATAGACACCAGGCATTTTCATCTCAGCAGGCGTACAGCTTTAAGTCTGGAGGAGACAAAGCCAAAGAATCAGTTAAGAATCCAGGGGCCAAATAATTGAATCAACAGGATAATTATGAGTACAGCTGACAAAGATTTCCACCAAGAGGAGCTAGTAATAGCTTCCCATAAGGAGGATGAGGATAAGGTCTTCTTAGAATCTGACATGTCATTGATTTGTCACTTAATATCTTAAACAGCTATTGAGATATTAGCAGAACGACCAGGAATGTACACAAAACATTGAGTTTTTACAATTTACACGTATGTCTTGTGCTGCTGTTAGAATGTCTCATGCCATCTGGTTTGGGAGGTTGGCTTGGCTCATTAATTTTACTACTTTATTTAGAAGAGAGAGACCAGCTGTGGTGTCATTTATGGCCTGTTTAGTATAGTTAGTGGAGGCCTCGGTATGTGTCATATAATCTTTTCTCTGGACAAGATTTGGTGGATCAGTCCCAGTAAAAGGAATCTAAAAGGAGTCTTAGCATATTAGTTTCATCTGTATGACTGCTTGGGGTTTAGCATCCTTTAGGCAAGAACAAATTTTAAAGCATGAATGCTCTCACATTTTTTTAAAAAAATTTTTTTATTGATTTTTAGCTAATACATGAAAATTGTAGATATTAATGTGGTACCATGTGATATTTCAGTGCATGTATACATTCCATGAGGTTCAATTCAGGTTTAACATATGTATTTATTCCTTTTTTATGATGAAAATATTCAAAATCCTTTTGTTCTAACTTTTTAAATATATATACATAACATGCACACATATGTATATAATTGTATCATCACCTATAGTCATTCTCCTGAGCAGTAGAATACCAGAACTTCTTGCTCCTTTCTGGCTATACCTGAGTAAATTCATCAGGCTAATGCAGGAGCACAGGCTCTGCCCTCAGCCACAGGCCTGTGTCAGGAACCATGTGCCTCTGGCTGTACTGGGTTTTACCATGGCAGACCTGTTACTGCATTCCAAGTCTGAGGCCTGTCCTTAATTTTTTCTCCTTTTCTCAAGTGAGGAGAATCTTTTCTTCAAGGTGTACTACTTAAAGTTAGGAGAGTGATGTGAGCAGCTCTTTCCTTCCTGACTTCTTCAGTGCACCTTTTAGTTTTAATGCTAAAGCCACTACAGTGAACTGTCACCAGTTTCCTTGGTTCTTGTATTCAAATTGATGTTTCTGTTGGGATACACTTTGTCAGAGGGCTCCACAATCATCTTTTTCTGCCTCTTGATTTTTTTTTTGTTTGTTTATTTGAGGGAAAATGTATCAGATACATTTTTGAAAATCATGTAATATGAAATAAGATGATTGGTAGGCTAGGAATATATTGCTTATTGTGCCTTATATTGGCACTTTATAAATCATTTGAACAAAATGTTATAACATGTAATATTAGATCTCATGGATATTCAAAGTGTCAGATAAATTTATAAACTTTATATTAATATAGTAAACGCCATGAGAATTTTGTGTGTTCTTTTTCATTCCTGAGAGTATGTGGGATTGGAGAGTAGTAGGCAAAAGTAACATAGTTAATGGTGGTTTGCTTGGTTGTTGGAGACAGAGTTTCACTGTGTAGCTTAGGCTGGCCTTGAACTCAAAATCCTCCTGCCTTACTTTCTGAAGTGCTGAGACGATAGTGTTTTAAAGTTTGTGCCGTTCTGTTTGGCTATCTGACTGTCTGTCTCTTTGGTTCTTTCATCCCCCGACCCTTACAGAATCTTACTTCGTTGCCTAGCCTGGGTGTGAGCTCTTTGACTCAAGCAACTTTTCTCAACCTCCCAAGAAGCTGGGGCTGCAGACACAAACCACTGTGACTTGTTTACATGCTCTTTTTAAAAACAGTTTTATTGAATATGATGGACAAACCATGCAGTTTAGCAGTTTTTAATATATTCACACATATATGCAATAGTCACCATTTATTTTTAAATAAATTCTCATTTTAAAAAATTTCTATATGTTTTAACTATCTCACTCTATATTCCCACACTATTCAGATACAAGCAATCACTAACCTGCTTTTTATGTAGCTTTTCTCTATTTGGGCTATTTCACATGAATGGAATTCATACAATAAGGGGTCTTGCGTGACTGATTTCTTTAGCTTAACATTCACAATGTTCTCACTGTTCAGTTTTCACTATGCTCTATCTATGGCTGAAAAATACTATATTGCAAGGATATATCACATTTTATCTTCTTGTCAGTTGATTTGAATTGTTTCTACCTTTTGTCTGTTATGCGTAATGCTGTAAACATTTGTATACACAAGTATTTGTGTCAAAATTATGTCTTATTCTTTTAGGTTTATACTTAAGTTGCTTGTCAATATAGTAACCTGTATTTAATATCTGAGGAACTACCAAATTATTTGCTGATGTGGTATATCAATTTCCATGCCTACCAGCAGTCATTGAAGATTTGTTTTTCTCCATATCCTTACCAATATTTACCTAATTTTTAAACTCAAGACAATCTAGTGGGTATAGTGTTACCTTGTTGTGGTTTTTAATTTGTATTTCCCTAGTGGCGAATGATGTTGAACATCTCTTCATGCGTTTATTGACCACTTGTGTGTCATTAAGAAAATGTCTGCTCACATCCTTTACCCATTTTTTTATTCAGTTTGACTTTTTATTTTTGAGATGTAAGAGTTTATATATTGTGGATAAGAAGTCCCTGGTTAAATCTCTGATTTCCAAATAGTCTCCATTCTTTGGATTGTGTTTTACTTTCTTGACAGTGTCCTTTCAAGCACAAAAATTTTTCATTATTTTTTTATTTTATTTTTTGTCCTTTTTGAGACAGGGTCTCACTATGCAGTTCAGGCTGGCCTTGAGCTCACTTCATAGCCCAGGCTGTCTTGAACTTGCAATGATCCTCCTGCCTCAGCCTCCCAAGTCTGGGATCGTTATTTTTTATAAAGTAGAAATTAACTTACTTTTATTTTGTTTTTCATGGTTTTGGGGTCATAGTTGAGAATTGTCAAGTCTGAGATAATAAAGATTTTAGCACAATGTTTCTCCTTTGAATTTTATAGCCTTAGCTCTTAAATTTAGTTTAATCCACTTTAACTTTTGTGCAAAATGATGCCAAGAGTTCAGCTTTGTTCTTTTGCTGTTTGGTTGTCCTTCACCGTGATTTTGTTAAAAATAAAACTATTCTTTGCCCCATTGAATGTTCTTGGTAGCCTTGTTAAAAATCAGTTGACCATAGATGACTTCTAAACTGTTAATTCTGTTCCACTTATCTCTATGTCTGTCCTTGTGCTAGTCACAGACCTTGATTCCCATTGCTTGTAGTAAGTATGTAAGTCAGATAATGTGATTCATCCTACTTTGTTCTCTTTTGAGGTTGTTTTGGCCTTTCATGGTCTCTTGTAGTCCCAGGTAGTTCCTTGTGAGCTGACCAGCAGAATCAGCTTTGTAGAAATCTACAAGGAAGTCAGCTGAGATTCTGATGGGAGCTATGTTCAGTCTACCATGTTTGAACAGTGTTACTATCTAATATTAACTCTCTTAATCTTTCATCATGGGAAACTTTCTGGTTTATATATATGTTTGATTCTTTCAACAATATTCTATAGTTCTCAGAATGTTTTGTGTTTCCTTTGTTAAAGTTATTAAGCATTTTGTTCTTTTGGGGGCTATTGCAAATGAAATTATTTTCTTATTATTTTCATGTAGCTCACCTATAACCTTGCTGAACTGGTTTATTATTTCTAATAGTTTGTTAGTGAATTCCTCAGGATTTTCTTTAAAAATCATATCATCTGCAACATATGGCATTTTGTTTTTTCCTTAATCTAGGTTCTTTTTATTTTTCTTTCCTAATTGTTCTGTCTAGAACCTACAGTGCAGTGTTGAATTTCGTGGTGAGAATGGACATGGAGATGATTATTTGATTTGTATTTTTTTATTCCTTTGATATATTGTTTTAATTAATTTTGGAATATCAAATCAACTTTGTATTACTAAGTCAAATCCCATTTGATCATGGCATATAATGCCATGGAGTGTAATGAGATGTTGCTATGTTTGGTTTGCCAAAACACTTTCTTCAGGTCATTTGTATCTACTATTAGGGAGAACACCATTAAGTATGATTTTTTTCTGTAGGATTTTTATAGGTGGGTGCCCTTTGTCAGTCTGTTCAGGGAAATCTCCTTTTATTTTTAGTTTATTTACTTTTTTTGTTTTTAATCATTTAGATTCTTATTTGTTTGTTTTGTTTTTTATGACCCCTATCTCTAATTAAGTTGCCCAGGCTGGGCTCATACTGTTAGTTCTCTTGCCTCAGTCTCCCAAAGTGCTGGGATTATAAACATGCACCAACACACACAGCTAATCTTAAATTTTGTTAAAACTTTTTTTTTTTTATTTATGGAGATGATTGTATGACTTTTATTTTTTATTCCTTTGATATGATGCCTTAATTGATTTTGCGATATGAAATGAACTTTTGTGTTTCTGAGGCAAATCCCATTTGACATGTAATTCCGTTTAGTGTAACAGTATGTTGCTAGGTTTGGTTTGCCAGCATTTTCTTCAGGTTGTTTCTGACGTATTCTTAAAATATATTGGCTTATAGTTTTCTTGTTATGTTTTTATCTGAGGTGTGAATGCTTTTGTCAACATACCTGTCTTTTCCTTCTGCTTAGCTCATGGCAGCATTAGCTGCTGTTGGGCCACCTAACCCTCGGGCAGATCCAGAATGCTGTAGCATTCTGCACGGTCTCGTTGCAGCAGTGGAAACCCTTTGCAAAATCACTGAATACCAGCATGAAGCCCGTACTTTACTCATGGAGAATGCAGAACGTGTTGGAAATAGAGGGAGAATAATTTGCATTACTAATGCAAAAAGGTGAGATATTAATCACATAATTATTTTTCAGTGATGGAATTTAAAATTCCTGTTGTGGTTTTTATTTTACAAAGAAGGATGGCACGAAATGTTTTAGCATATTACAAGTAGCCTTTCTGATTTTTTTTTTTTTTGCCATTTAATATTGAGGCTGTTTAATCAATCAGTTCTAAAAAATCATCTCAGTGAGAACTGTTTAAGATTGTCATCATGTAAATCAGCTTGACTATTTTTTTCTATCCAGCTTTCCAGCAAGTTATTTAGTATTGTCAATAGCTCACTAGGGACAGTCTTATTAAAGTAATTTTAAATTTCCAAAGATAGTATAACTGAATAGTGTTTTTATTTTTTTCCTTGCTATTTAGTCCTATAAGTTTGCTGTCTTTTTTATGCCATAGTGATAGTCATGTACGCATGCTTGAAGACTGTGTCCAGGAAACAATTCATGAACATAACAAGCTTGCTGCAAATTCAGATCAGTGAGTATAACCCATGAATGAAGTAAATGTCTTCAACTTCATGTTATATATGTTTGTTAGAATTATTTCAATTTTAATGCAGTTAATAAACTTCCTTTAACTTTGTACTGACTCAACAGATATGCCTCAAAATGTAAGTTTGAGCCAGGCATGATGTTGTATGTGTGTAATCCCAGCACTGAGGAGGCTGAGGAAGGAGGATTGCTGTGAGTTCAAGGCCAGCTATCTCAAAAAAAACCAAGGGGTTGGGAATATAACTCAGCAGCATGGTGTCTGCCTGGCAAGCGCAAGGTCCTGAGTTTGATTCCCAGTTCAAGAAAAAGAGAAAAAAAACAAGTTTGATTAGGAGCCTTTTTTTTTTTTTTTTCCCCATTTTCCCTTGTACTTTAGAATTTTACTTTCTGTCCCAGGACCATAGAGTCCAAGGCAGGAGGATCACAAGTGCAAGCCACACTTAGGCAAGTTAGTGACTTAGTGAGATCCTTTCTGAAAATAAAATTTGAGTTTGGTGAGTTTGGTGGGTGGGCCCTGGGTTCAATTCCTGGTAGTGCTAAATAAATAAATAATCATAATGAAAAATAAGTTTGTATTTTAATCATTTATTCTCATAATCTATCATAAATTCATAAAATGTGCCAATTATAGGTGGCATGATTCAGTGTATACCAAATCAAAACATAATTGTGAATTTAAGAAACTAACAGCTATTGAAAAGGCTAGGTGAGGTGTGGTGGCCATAATCCCAGTATTCTGGAGGCTGAAGCAGGAGGATTGCTCCAAGTTTGAGGCTAGCCTGGGCTAGCATCAGTTCAAGGGTGCCTAAACAGAGCAAGACCCTGTCTAAAAAGCCAAAAAAGTAAAAACTGTTGAAAAGGAAAACTTTGCCTCTGTATTCATACTAGCATTTGTGCGTGATCAGATGTGAGAGTTTTTCCTTATGCCAAACAATTCTCCTGCCCTTTAGAAACCAGCAAGGTTTCCTGCAAGTCAGTGATGACACTTGCCTTCCTAAAGTTAGTGCAGACCCCTCAGATCATGAGCTCAGTCCCACAGGATTGTCCCTTACTCCCTAGCCTTCTGACATCAGTCTCATTTAGAGTCCCCAGGTTATTCACATGTCTGTCCCACTTAGCTAAAAATCTCAAGTTCCCCTAACCCTCTCATTTTGACAGTTTTGCAATATGCCTCACAGAACAGGGGAGCACTTAAGCTTATTGATTCATTTTAAAGGATAAAAGATAACCTGTTAGGTTTTTTTCCTCATTGCTGACACAACATACCTGACACCCAGAATTGGAGGGTTTATTTAGCTTGCAGTTTGTAGAGGTTTCAGTCCATCAACTGGCTCCAAGGCAGAGTGGCTTGGCAGAGGGTCCTTGTAGAGAACCAGTGCATGGCAAGCAGAAGACAGCAAAAGCAAGTAAGGAGCAAGGCAAGCCTCTTTCTGTCCTTTATACAGTATCCAGGCTACTGGGATTAGGGCAGTGCCAAACCAGTCATTCTAGCAAACTAGCATCCTGAATTATATTGCTTCATGAATCAGTCATAGTCTAGATCCAGCCACCTCTGAAAAAGATTTACCTGCGATCACATAAGGCTTTGGAGGAATACACAGACACAAACCATAACAGATAAATGAACAACCAGATGAAGTGTACATGAAGTACATAGGGACCCAAGGACAAGAGCTCCTGTGTCTGTGGAATTGGTGTGTGCAGCCTTCTCTGGACCTGGATGTGTTCACCCACCCAGAAACTCTCTGAGGATGGCTCCACAAAGGCATGACTGCATTTTCTGGCCCCTTTCCTTCGTGGAGGATGGTAGGGTAGGGTAAATGCTATCAGACTTCACTTGAACTTTGTAGGGAGAGCTCCCCTATCCAGAAGCTCTAGAAAATCCCAACAGTTGTCTGATTAGCACAAAAAATATTCTTGTCACACAGAAAATTACAAGGGATTTAGGAGTTGTATGTCTAGAACCAAGGTCAAGAGCAAATATTAGTTCAAAAGATAATGTTAACACCCTATTTCTTAGAATTTAAAAGGGTTTTAGGAGCGCTTTCCAGAAACCTAGGGATATATATTCAGATATATATATTCCTTATTATATCACAGCTAGTATGGACATGTTTGGACAGTTGTAATGTGCACTATAATTTAGATTGACAAGTTATTAGTTTTCTTAGTTTAGATGGCAGTATTACTGTTATCTATTAGAAGTAGGTTTTTTTTAGGCTAACTTAAAGTCTTTCTTTTTATGGGAAAAGTAGAAATTTCATAAAGTAATGCAATAACAATAGTTAATACATTGCATATTGTTTTCTTGAAAGTAATTATTCAGAGTACAAGATACAGACATTAAAATTTTTCCAATTGATATTGCAACAGCAAATGGAGACACTGAAATGACACCCAGCATCTGGAGGCAGTTTTATTTATGTCGATAGATACTGATCAGGACCATTCCCAGATATCGGGCCCTCATCTCTGGTGGTCTAGGGCTTATATGGAGTGAGGAAGCAGGAAGTACAGAGGCAGAAAGGCTTGTCGGTTGGGGAGTGGTTTATATAGTGAGCATCATAGTGACCAGCTGTGCATCACAGTGACCAGCGTTTCTAAGTGACCAGAAACAACTGGACCTGGAACAGAAACTATTACCTCGGCAACTAAGAAACTGAAATATAGTGTCTGGGGTGCCAATTTCTGTTATAATATTAACACAAACTTTTTTTTTCAATAAGCTAAGAGACACTGATACTGTAACTGATTTGCATTTTTCCCCTTCCATCCTTTTCCCTTTTACCCATCCTAGTTCTTTTTTCCTTTTGAACAATTTCTTCCTGTTACACAATATGTGTTGTACATTTTTGGCCTTATTTACTCTTTCAGTTTCTCACACCAGGGAGACAGTATGGTGTTTACACACGTGAGTCATTTATTTCACATAAATTATAAGTATGGTCTCAAGTTGCATCCATTTATCTATAAAAGTCTCAAGTTATCCTTTATGGCTGAGTAGTATTGCAGTGTATAAAAGTACCACATATTTTTTATGGATTGTTTTTACTAAGAGAAGCATGCTCAAATATTTAGTAGTGTTCTTTGTATATCAGGTATATGTAGAGAAACCAACAGTGAATGTATATGATATAAAATGTAGGATATATAGGTCTTCACTGAATATAATAGTCATTGTTTCTGTAAGTCTAGAAATTATTCTGTGTGTGTGTGTGTGTGTGTGTGTGTGTGTGTGTGTGTGTGTTGCTGGGGACTGAACCCAGAGCGTTTGCACTGAGCTACATCCCCAGCCCTTTTTCATTTTTTGAGACAGAGCCTCACTAAGTTGCCCAAACTGGGTTCAAGCCAATGATCCTGATGCCTCAGGATCCCAGAATGCAGGTATTAGAGGTGTTTCCCACAATGTCTGGTTCAAGATCTGGAAATTTCAAACTAAAATGTTAGGAAAATTTTTTTAACATGACTAATCTTCTAGTCTTGGACATAATTACAGGTAATGGTTATTGTTGCCTGACTTAGTCCTTAAAAGATTATTAATACAAGGGGAATTAATACATACTATATTCATTGAATATGATAATTATTGACTAGTATAAAATATAATTATTCAATATTATAAAGATATTCTCTTTTCTTTTATCCTCTGAGCACACAGAAAGTTACCATTTTTGCATTTGAGGTTAATTTACATATTCATTAAGTCTTCATCTGAATATAATTAACTAGTTAGCTTTTATGTACAGTAATAATTGATTGTAACAATGTACTGTTCTAGAATAGTAAGTTCTTAGTAGCTTACCTGTTTAAATTGTTTATAACATATATATTAATTGAAAAGTTTCTCTTTAAAGTCTCATGCAGATTCAAAAATGTGAGTTGGTCTTGATCCATACCTACCCAGTTGGTGAAGATAGCCTTGTATCTGATCGTCCTAAAAAAGAGGTAAGTGTACAATACTGAAGAAAAGATATTTTCCATAAGTTGTAATTAATGAATGCTGAAAAGGTTAATATTAAGATGATCACATTGCCAATATCTGAAATTTTCAAAGCCAATGTGTGAAAAACATTTAGGTTGATAAACATAAAGACTTTACAGTTTTTAAAGTGTTTTCTGTTTTGCTTGGCTCTTGGTATTTATTTTAATAATTATATGTTATAACACCATACACATTTTTAGTTTGTTTTTACCCTGCTAGTGATCAAACTCAAAAGCACCCAGCCACTGAGCTACATTCCTAGCCTATCTTATTTTTTACTTTGACGTAGGATCTTGCTAAATTGCCCACACTCACCTCTTAACTCACAGTCCTCCTGCCTGTGTCTCCCAAGTTGCTGGGATTACAGGTGTGCAACATCATGCCCAGCTAGTTTATCTTCTTCCTAAATACTTTACTGAGTTTCAGTTATTTTAATAACCTTTTTAATTATACAAAAATCTTTTTATTATACAAAATTAATTTAATTATACAAAAATCTTTAAAAAAAAAAGAAGGAAAGAAAAACACTGATACATTTGTTTTTGTAGTTGTATCAAATGTGTATGTTCTTTATGGGGTTTCATTTTATACTTTTTAATATAAACATATCCAGTATTACCTTAGTCTGTAAATTTTTATAGTTAGGTGATATTTTAAGTCTTGCTATTGTTTTAAATTTAATTTAATTTTATTTTATTTTATTTTTAAAGTAGTAAAATACCGCAGAACAAGATGGAACAAAGCCAGTTGAGACAGTGTAGTGAAATTGGTACAGAACTTCACAGCAGGTTACTGGGATAACAGTAATAAGTACCATAGTATATCTTGTTTTCTTCATAGTAGTCGTTCTTTCATTCAGGTATATCAGAATCAAAGGAAATACTGAACATTATAGAACTTATCAAAACAGAATATTGAATAGAGCAATACCATTAATCAGAACAAAGCAAAATAGTGATAAAAATATTTGCCTTCAAAGAGATGGTAGAATGAAATCCCCCTTATTTGCTATATTGCATATAATCAACCTTGCAAGAGATGCTCAGATCTCTGGCTCCCACTTGCTGACAGGTGAGGGAGGGGGTAATGGATGTTTGAATCTTAGGCTGCATGCTGGCAGGCTCACAGCTGCTTACCAGGGCAGCGAGCTGGTTGCTTGGTTTCTGAGTGCCCTAAGTTCCAACATGGCATGGATCTCAGGAGATGCTGATGGTTCTTGCCCTGGGGCAGTGGCAGCTTGCCAGGCCACAATCACTTACTAGGGCGGTGAGTTGGCTGCTTGGTTTCTGAGCACCCTAAGTTCCAACATGGTGTGGATCTCAGGAGACACTGATGGTTCTTGTCCCGGGACTGCCATGGCTTGCCAGGCTGCAGCCACTTACCAGGGTGGCAAGCTGGCTGCTTGGTTTTTGAGCGCCTTCTGTTTTGAGTTTGTTTATGATAAATTTTATTGTAGAATGCAGAAATTTTTTTATCTTATTGTAAGATAAGAATTGGCTGCCTTACCTTGTTTATTGGTGATAAAATGTTTCTGTTGATTCGCACATTCTTTAAGTTTTATGTGAAGGGTTTTGTGCCCTCCACAAAATGAATTTTTTTCTACATTATTTTCTGTAAGCTACTTCAAATCTATTTTGCATGTAGATAAATAAAAGTACAAAGTCTATTAAAAAATATTTTTTTTATTTAAAGAGAAACAAAAGCATGTAAAGGGTAGAGATAATACAGAATTTCAAAAAAAAGATAAACAATAAGAAATCACTAGTTAATAAATTACATATTGTCCTCTTAGAAATAGTTGCTCAAGTTACAAAATTAAAGCATACAAAGTAGATAGTCAAACAGTGAGACTGTAAACAGTTACATATGCATGAATCTCTGCATGTATTTCTATACCTTCTGTATTAGAGGGAAAAACAAAACTTAGCAAGACAAAACAAAACAAATTCCTATAAAAACATGAAACCAAAAAGTGGTATAAAACCACAGTACAAGGTGATCTACAATGATTACTGTGTTGTTTCTTATTATCTTCAATAGAATGTCTATATCATCAGGCATAATTGAATATAGCAGTATAATTGAGTATAGCAATACATAACAATATTAGTAAAAATAAAACATTGTAGACAGTATAAAACTTCAAAGGCAGGTAATAATCAAACCATGGTGGATATTCTAGTGAATCTTGTCATCTTAAGTGCAGTTGCCTATACTCTCAGACTTGATACTATCAATCATAACAGCTTTAAATAAAATCTGTCCATACAAAACAGCAATCTGACAAACCAGATTCAATTACGATCAGTCATGGTAAAACAGCCTAGGTTTTACAGAGCTTTAGATTAAGTTAATAGGAAATTAAGGATGATTACCGTACTATATCCTGTTATTTTTGGGATTACTGTCTGTGCCCTCAAATCTAGTACAGGTAGAATGACTGGAACAGAATATAATACATCTAAGCAGAGTAGTGTGAGCAATGTGGGTTTTAAATCCTGGTGCACTATTAACAATATAGTGTATCAAGGCAATCTATGTTAGAGTTTCTAGTTATCCTTCTCTGCCTCATTTCTGCTATGCTATTTTTCTGCCTTTGTTTGTCTGCTTTTCTCCTTCATTCTACTGCCTGCCCCACTCATTGAGGCCTTTCTGCCACTGTTCCTAAAATCCTGGTATTTTTTTTCTCTTTCTCTAGAATGTCCTTCAGTATTTTCTGTAGGGTTGGATTGGTGGTCATAAACTCGCCCAGTTCTTCTTTGTCATGGAAGCATCTTGTTTCTCCATTAATTTCTAGTGACAGTTTTGCAGGGTACATCAATCTGGGCTGGAGGTTATTTTCCTTCAGGGCTTGGAATACTTTGCTCCAAGCTCTTCTTGATCTGATGGTCTGTGTCAAGAAGTCAGCCATGATTCTGATGGGCTTACCTTTTTAGGCAATCTGTTTCTTTTCTCTGATGGCTTTTAATATTCTGTTTTTATATTGAATTTCTGGTATCTTGAGTATTATATGTCTGGGTGTAGATCTGTTTTGGTTGTAGGTGGCTGAAGTTCTGTATGCCTCACACATCCAAATGTCATTTTCTTTTCTCATGCTTGGGAAGTTTTCTTTAATTATTTCTGTGAATAGCCTTTGTAATTTGCCTGTATGTATTCCTGCTTCTTCGTTCACATTTCTTATTCTTAAATTGTAGACTCTCTTGTCATCTTCTAGCCTTTGTATGGTTACTGCCTGTTTCCTTGTTATTTTTAAGAGATCTTTCCTTTCATGATCACACACTGCAAACTTGTCTTCAAGTTTTGATAGTCTATCCTTAGTTTCTTTTAAGGCATTTTGCCAGCTTTCAATGCAGTTCTTAATTTCCTGGTAGTCTCTTTGAATCTGCTTCATGTATTCTATATTTTCTTTATATTCTTTATTGAATGTTTCTCTCCTTTTTCTGTGTTCCTCCTTCTGTCTGTATCATCCTGCGAGATGCTTCCTGAAAGCATTTCTTTTACTACTCTGCTCATATCCTGCTTTACCTGATTTAATATTTTAGTTTTGAGCTCTTCTACAAGGTTCCAAAGATATCTCTTAATGTCCACTGAAGCCATGTCTGATGTTGCATGTTTGCCACCCTCAGTCTCCCTTGTTTTTCCTTCTCCTGGATCAGTTCTCTCAGGGTTCTGGGCTGGGGGCCTCCTCCTGCCTCTCTCTCCTGTCATGGCCCTGGCTTCTTCCACATAGGTTACAGTGCAGGGCCCAGCCCCCTTCCCTGTTGGCCACATTTCCTCTGAAGCATGCTGGCGAATGACCTCCACCCTCTCCTGCCTGCTCTTGTCACTGACGTGTAAGCAGGCTGTGTATGCCTGCCCCTCACCACCGGGCCAGCCAAACTTCAGGTGCCTTCAGCTGGTTAGTGCGCGCTAGGCGCAGGGAATTGATCTGGGAAGGCTCACTGGGTCCCGGCCAGGGGCTCAGTCCAGTCCAAGCAAATCCCACAAATCTGCTCTGGGGATGGAGCAACCAACTGAAGTCACTGTCGCTCCCAGTTCAGGCTCCTCCTGCCCAATTCCAACATGTTGCCCATTTGGTCACGCCCTTCCCGTGGCTGGGTGGGGGTGTCTTATTCCCAGCACTGACTGTGGATTAATGAAATTCCCTTCACCTGCTCTGCTCTCCGTTGGGCTCACCAACCCCTGACTTTAGTGCTGCTGTGCTTCCTGTGAGTGGGGGCAGGAACAAGTTTGGGCGGCTCTGCCTGCTGGCACAGATTCAAGCTGGTACAAACTTGGCGGGTCACTGCAAAAACGCTGTGTCCTGTAATTTTTATGTTTCAGTTGTAGTCCCAAAGTATTTGATGAGCTTTTTTATGTTTCCTGTGTCAAGAGGATCCATCTCCCTGTCTGGGTCTCTCCAGGGTGTTTTATTCTGGCATATGAGTTGTTTCTTCCGGGAGGCTTTGTATTTTGTTGCTCACTGATCGGCCATCTTCTCTTCTCCCAAAAGTATTTAAATCAGACTATTTATTCTACCCTATGCTTCAAGAGGACAAGGACCATATGTATTTACTATTGGGTTATTCAAGGGCTCACACATGTTGGGCAAGATAAAAGGCTTATATGTTAGTCTCTGCTTAGTATATATATGTTCAGTAAAAGATTATTATAAAAATATTTTCTAGGGCCAGGGTTGTACAGCTCAGCAGCATGAGTGCCTGTCTGACAAGCATAAGGTTGTGAGTTCAGTCCTTGGGACAAAAAATATATTTTCTGAAAATAATTATGGTTAATTTGTGAGATCCCTCCCAAAAAGCTTAAAAAATAAAAATATCCATTTTTAATGGATTATAATGAAATATTTAATACCAAGTTACAATGAATTAATGTTTTGTGGGTTGTTTTTCTTGCATTCTTTCTGTAGTTGTCTCCAGTTTTAACCAGCGAAGTTCACAGTGTTCGTGCAGGGCGGCATCTTGCTACCAAATTGAATATTTTAGTACAGCAGCATTTCGACTTGGCTTCAACTACTATTACAAATATTCCAATGAAGGTAGGCAGTTCTCAATCCTGTCGTTTTGAAAGCTCTACTTTGCTTTATAAATATGTTTTGACATGTATTATTTATTTTAATTGAACCTTTACTTTTTCTTCCCATATCATATTTTCTGTTTTGCTAGCCCACATTCAGTGTCTTTGACCAGGTCAGTAATACTGAAAAGCAACAAGAAAGGATCACAGAACAAAACTCATTTTTATTTCTAATAAGAATATGCCATAGGAGCTTTTTAAAAAAATTATGTTCCAGTTATTTTCATGAAAATGTGAACTATGTTTTAAGTTATTTTTCTGTGATTCTTTTCATGACACCTGTGGTATCATATTTTACTTACTTTGTGTATTGTGATGGGTCTTTTATTTTCTATACTTTTGTTCTTACCTACCCACTATAATGGTGTTTATAACTAATAGGTCAAACTACAGAAAAATCATAGATTTCAATTAGTTTATTACATTGTGGCTGAAAAACCATAGATGTGGGTCCTATGATTTTTTTTTTTTTTTTTACAACTGGATTTTCTTAGAAATCTTACTACTGTGTTTCATTTTCATCTTACTATCATTGGGCTATTTAATATCAGCACAATGCCTGGTTCTTAGTGAGCTTTAGAAGAATTGTTACTGAGTAGAATTGAATATAATTGCACTGATTATATCCAAAACAAGTAACTACTATGCCTAAAAGTTTACATTGACTTTCGTATAGTCTAGTTTCAATTTTTTTGCCACTACACATGAACATTAAATTGCATGATAAATATAGTTATTTCATTGTTAATTTCCTTCTAATTCCTTTGGCTAGCTGTTTACTAGAAATTTTAGACCTATCTTTTAAACCTTTGGATGCAGAAGCAATTAACAAAGAAAATAATATACATATATTATTGTAGGTATATTTTAATATATAATTTATTACTCTCATGAGTTAGAAAAGTATAGTGAAGGTTGTAGATGACCTGCTTGTTGAGTTTTTCTCTTACTGGTGTGCCTCTTCAATCTTTGTCTTTTTGGTAAATAGATAATTTTGAAGTTCCTATTTATTATGTGAAAGCAAGTTATTAAATTTGTCTATTAGTTTGTAATTGATATTTTGTATCATTGGTGTTTGTTGATTCACTGCAGGTATTTAAAGATGCTATTTTCCTCTTTTTAACATTATTTACTTTCAATTTATATGTATTATTTCAGATATATATAGATATGTAGAAAGTATTGACAAGACAATACATTTGGAGTAAAAAAATTCCAAAATTTTTGCATCAGTTACTTACGTTAATTCTGACATAATGTAGGAAAATAAATATTTTACATGCATGTGTTGCCGCAGTGTTCATAGTGCAGTTGAAAACTCTTGCATCTTTAAATAGATTAATTCCTGAACAACTGTTCCACTAGTTCAGCTAATTACGGTTGAATGTATTTGACCTCAGTTTAAGCAAAAAGCAAAATGAATAGTTAATTGCATTATTTTGAAAGCACAACCAAGTTGTTTTAAATGTTCTCAATTTTGCTTAAAGGAAGAACAACATGCTAACACATCTGCCAATTATGATGTGGAGCTACTTCATCACAAAGATGCACATGTAGATTTCCTGAAAAGTGGTAAGAGACATTTGAGAGTGGTGGTTGTTGTGAGATCCAACATATAGAAGGATATTAAAGTTCTGAGAAGTTCTTCAGTCAGCAGACCTGAATGACTTTAGCTCATCCCTCTCCAAACTTACCTGACAATGTCATCTCTTAATGGCCATAGTACTAATGTTCTACATAATTTACAGTACTTTGGGGAAGAATAGGCTGATGGAGCAAATACTTAATTTGTTCCACCATCCTGGAAAAAGATGATCATGTTCATGTTTGTGTGGAAAAGATGACTGTGGTCATGTTCTTTATCCACTGCAGAGTTTGCAAACAAAAACAGCTTGCCAAACGTTTCACAAACAAACTGCTCACAAACAGAAACATTTGTGAACTGAGGTAATGCTGTGTTGAGAAAAATTACCTTGTGTTTCTCAAATGTGAGATTTTTTTCAAACTCATGTCAAGTTTCTCTCCTTTCAACTCTGGCATAGGGAAAGGATGGGAGTAACCTTGAAAGAATGATACACATTATAGCCATCCTGGATAAGAATCATGAAATGTAAATTTTTTTTCCTCTAAAAATTTTTTCAATCCATGTCTCATCCCCCGAACCACGATTTCTCTAACCATATTGATATAACTTAGGGGAAAAGACTCTGGAATTAGGTGAAAGAGCTTTAGCTAAAGCTTTGCTACCAGCCGGCAAGTTCCATCTGTTTCTAGACTTAAGTTTGGGTGCTTAAAATTAAAGATGATGGATTAGGTGAATTGTACTCTATTCAGTCCTAAAATTCAATGAAATTTTAAAATTTGAAGTTTATTTTCAGAGATAATTTTTTCTATATAGATTAATGCTACCACAAAATTAAACCGTTGACTATATTGTGTGTATTTATCCTGAATTATAAGTAAGAGCTCGTCATAACAATTGTTACATGGCTAAGGAATTTTGAAATTTACCTGAGGAGTTGCTAACAAAGGGAAAACTATTGTGATAAGTGCATCTTTTATGTTTAACAAAGGACTGTGGAGACCTTGTTTTTGAAAGTAAAACTTTCAGGAAATTGCTAAGGCTCAGGTCTTACTTGTTTTTGAAACTTAAAATACTAACAAAAAGCAGTTCTCATTAATACAGAATATTTCCCTGAAGTATTTGTTTGCTCAATCTGTAGAGCACATGCTTGTTTGTGTCTCTTAAGGGTTAAGCCTCACCGAGCTGGATCTTGGTGATAGCAGGTTTAGACTTTAGCCCAGATGTCTTCTGGTCTGTATATTCTATTACCTGGTTCTAAATTTTTAACGGTCCTGTTGTCTGTGCAGTTATATGCGGCAGAAACCTCAGAATCATCTTTGAGACATCTGCTTGTCAGTCTTCATAGCTAATTCATTATCCCATTTCCTTGATTTCATCTAAGTATCTCTCAGATATATTCACATCTGCATCTCTGCCCTTATCATCTCCACAATGAAGCCTTACTGTCCTCTTACGCAGCATCCCAGATTTGCCTCCTAATGTTCAGCCCAGTCATTCTTTACCCTGTTACTAGATGAACTTTTAGAATGCTGATCTTGACCCTGTGCCTTTACCTTAAACCTTGCAGCACTTTTTTGTTGCCCTTTGGATAAAGACAGAATTATTTGAATGTCCTATGAAGCCATGCATGGTTTCTTCTTTCTGTTCTCATTTCAGGCATTTTTGCCAAGCAGACCTGATAGTCCTCCTGCCAAAGGTTCTTGGCATCTTCTGCTGTTTCCTTTGCCTTAGTACTTTCTCCTTTTTTTTATTTTTTATTTTTATTTTTCTATTTGAGACAGAGTTTCACTATGCAGTTCAGGCTGGCCTTGAACTCAGTTCAGTGATCCTCCTGCCTCAGCTTCTCAAGTGCTGGAATTGCAGGCATGTACCAACCACCATGCCTGGCATTTTTCTCCTTTTTGAAAAAGATAATCCTCTTGGACTTGGACTAATCATTACTCTGAAAGGAGCTTGATTTTTTTTTTCCCGGTGAATTAGAGTAGGCCATAGCACTCTTACAGATGCTTGTAGTACTATATATTTTCTTCAGAACATTGTCACTTTGTAGTTTTACACTTATTACTGATTAATATGTGTGTACTCGACATAGACTTTATTAAAGTAAAAACAAAAAAATGCTCATTGTAATATCTTCTTAGATGTCTCATTCCTAGATTCCTTTGTTTTTATGTTTCTTCTGAATAAATTCTTTAGGGGCTAGGGATTTAGCTCAGTGGCATAAGCACCTGCCTGGCAAGTGTGAAGTCATGAGTTCAGTCTCCAGCACCAATAAATAAATAAATAAGTAAATACATACATACATACATACATACATACATACATACATACATACTTCAGGATTCAGTGGTATAATGAGTTGTGCATTTTATATTCCTTCAACTTTCTCAGAGTATTAAACTATGTTATCATACATTTAAAGGTGTGGGCAGGTAGGACTCACGGAAGATACCCAAATTTTTTTAGTTTTTGCTGCTAACTCTCAGCACAGTGTCCTAAAACTATGAAAAATTTGAAAGGAAATTATGTATTACTTTTAATCATAGCAAATATCCATACTTCCTTTGGCATTTTTCTAGGGGATTTTATAAAAAAAGATGTTTTCTCAGTGTTATTTTCTCTTGCAGAGCTTGAACTTGCTCTGAAATCTTATGTAAACAACTAGTTTAAAGATTGTGGTCTATTTAGTATTAATATTTCTCTGACATATTTTTAAAGGTGATTCCCACTTGGGTGGCAGCAATAGAGAAGGCCCATTTAAAGAAACGATTACCTTAAAGTGGTGCACACCAAGGACAAATAATATTGGTAGGTATTTAAAAATTGAAAGAGAAAAGAATAGAGCATTGATTCTTAAAGTATTGCATGAGGAGCAACTAATTTCTTTTTTGTTTTGTTTTAGGGGCTCAATATACAAGCTTTTTTCTTTTAATTGTGGGAATATTTCTTTATATTCTTTCAAATCAGTGTTTTCTTCTATTTCAGAATTACACTATTGTACTGGAGCTTATCGAATTTCACCTGTAGATGTAAATAGTAGACCTTCTTCCTGCCTTACTAACTTTCTTCTAAATGGTAACTTTCATCGTTTAATGATTTTACTGCGATTATTATAAGTGAATAATTGTAAGTGAGAATAATGAGCTGTATAAAGCTGTTTGTGTCAGTGTGGTCTCACTGTTTTGTCAATGCTATTTTAAAATTATATAATTGGAAATACTCTTGAAAAGTGTTGTGTGAAGGTTTGAAAAGGATGACGATGTCTGACTTTCAGATTATTATATCTAAATGAGTTTTATTTAATATAGTAAGTATTTTTATTAAAAAATGTTTGACCTTTAGAGTCTAACTTGATTTATTAGACCATTTATTTTGGCCCACTGAATTTTAAATTACAACGTATATGTGAATTTATTTCTTCTGAGCACTTTATTATAGATGTGTGTTTTCAACATTAAAGCATGTAATAAGTCTAAGTTACATTAACCAAACTTGGAATCTCAGACTATGTATAATACAGATTTAAACCATTTCACACATGAAAAAGAACATTCACAGTCCTAACAGTGCTAATGAGGCAGGATTATGGAAGTAAATTGAGACTGACTTCTCCCAGAGGGTTTTGTAGTAATTATCCAGAGAATTATCCAGTTGTCTCATCTCGAGTGTTCAGAAGAAAAATTTTATGTGAACTTGAAATCAGATAAACTGTACAGGAAACATACCAGAGACTTCTAGATTTTTTGGAAGACTGTCCCAATTACTGTGTAATGTTGGAGTATCGGAGAGGAAACTCAGGCTAGAATTCAGATTTTTAGAAATTGAAATGTAGCTGTACTAAATTAGTAGTGTTGCTTAAAATTTGAGAATCGATAAGTAAAATGAAAAAAATCTAAATATATAGCCTTTTCTTTCTTTCAGTAGAGGGGAATTGTACAACCCTATTTGAATTTCATCACTGATAGTGTAATCTTGCTTTGACAGGTCGTTCTGTTTTATTGGAACAACCACGAAAGTCAGGTTCCAAAGTCATTAGTCATATGCTTAGTAGCCATGGAGGAGAGATTTTTTTGCATGTCCTTAGCAGTTCTCGATCCATTCTGGAGGATCCACCTTCAATTAGTGAAGGATGTGGAGGAAGAGTTACCGACTACCGGATTACAGTAAGCCTTTCTTTAAATTTTGTTTTTAGTCTGTCAGCAAGTAGTTACTGAATTCTGTTACATACTGAGAACGGTGAAAAACAAAAATAGGTTTAGAAGACTTATTACTTATTTGTTATTTTACATAGGCGAATTTATTGTACTTGCTTAAAGGACGTATGTATCACTTGTCCTCCATGTTACATATTAAGTGTGTTCCAAGAAGTATACTGCCACACTGGAATTTTTTAAGATAAGAAGAAAAATTTATTTGAGTTTTTATTTATTTATTTGTTTATTTTTTTGTTTTTCAAACTCAATATGTAGTCCAGGCTGGCCTCAATCTTGTAACGATCCTCCTGCCTCAGCCTCCTGAGTGCTGGGATAATAGGTGTATAACACCACACCTGGTTTAAGAGCTACTATTCTGGCGATTGAACTCATGACCTTGTACCTGCCAGGCAGGTGCTTATGCCATTGAGCTAAATCCCTGGCCCCATGAGCTAGTATTTTAAATGGAATTTAATTTCTAGTAATTTAAATGCCAGGCAGAAACACTTTAAATATTTTGATTGCTGCTACTTTGGAAATAAATTAACTTTGGTATTATAGGAAGGAATATACAAGAAAATGGTGTTGTTTTTGGTAGAAATCCTATTGTTCTGATTTTAATTTTTCATGCTCTCTCCCTTTTTCACATTTGGTATTTTGTGACTGTCTTTTTGAGGTGGTTATAAAAAATGAATATGATTTATCTGTGTAAATATACTTTGTGCCACAAATGTGATTTATCTATATAGTTGGTAAACCAGAGTATTATACATTTTAAGAAATTGGTTTTGGCTAGACATTTCTTCCTTTCAACCTTTTTTTTAGTAAGGAGAAAGCTAATTGATATTCATTGTGGAAAATATAAAGCATACAGATATCTAAAAAACAACAAAAATTTTAAAATCTGTAAATGACCCATAATTTCACCATTCAAAGATAACCCATGTTAACACCTTGATGTCTCATCAGGACACTTTCAGAGTAAACAAATCAGTCTTCTAATGCAATTCATTCATTCTTCCACATGGTAGAAAACAGTTAAATTACATCAGTGAAATAAAATGAATATGCCTAGGGTTTTCAAATGGAAAAAGTAGTACGTTTGAGGTGTTCTTCATTTCCATTCAACAAAGGCTGATAGGTTTCAAGTTCAAAAAGAGGGGAAAGTCATGACTTGGGGGGCTGCTGCTAAGAGAAAATGCTTGGTCACAATCCCAGGCGCAGTGATGTGAGGGGAGCAGACTGTGACATGTATTCCGTCCTGAAACCCTAGAAAGAGTTTCTAATTTTATCTTATTTGGTTATCATTAGGATTTTGGTGAATTTATGAGGGAAAACAGATTAACTCCTTTTCTAGACCCCAGATATAAAATCGATGGAAGTCTTGAGATCCCTTTGGAGCGTGCAAAAGATCAGTTAGAAAAACACACCCGTTACTGGCCTATGATTATTTCACAAACCACCATTTTCAACATGCAGGCGGTAAGTACAGTTTTTTTCTGGGTCAGTTGAATATATATGTTTTGCAGAAACAGATTAGAAAATTTGTAGTTGATACTAGTTCTCAAGCACAGAATGAAATCTATATTTGCTGTAGTTAGAGAATTAGTAATTTAGAATGGAAGTATTAGTTATAGATTCCCTCACCATGGTGATCTTTAAATTCAGTATTAAAATCAACTTCTGCCTAGATGCTTTGATATTTGTTTTTCAAGACAGATTTTCTTTTTTCTTTTAAAAAAAAATCTAACAGGTAGTTCCATTAGCCAGTGTTATTGTGAAAGAATCTTTGACAGAAGAAGATGTGTTAAACTGTCAAAAAACAATATACAACTTAGTTGATATGGAAAGAAAAAATGATCCTCTACCTATTTCCACAGTTGGTACAAGAGGAAAGGGCCCTAAAAGGTAGTTTTTTTCTTTCTTTATGCATAACATTTACTTGATGCATACTGTTTCTTAAAATAATTTATTCCAAACTGGGCCTGGTGTTGCATGCCTGTAATCCCAGCACTTGGGAGGCTGAGGCAGGAGGATCGCCGTGAGTTTGAGTCCAGTCTGGGCTACATAGTGAGTTTAAGGCCAACCTGAACTATATAGCGAGACCCTGCCTCAAAAAAACAAAGAAAAAAGGTAACTTATTCCAACATGTAAGTTATATTTGAGGGTTTGTGTGTATGCATATGTATGTGACAGGGATAAAGAATGGCAGACATGGATACATTATAATTTAGAATTCCATCAGTAATTGTCAAGTAAAGGAAACAAGTCCTTTGTTTATTTCCTTTCACTTTGCCAGTGGCAAGTAGCACTTCAGTATTACTCAGTGTTTAAATATTTATTTAAAGAGTATTTCTGAGAGTGTTATTTTACATCTTTATGGCAGAGATGAACAGTACCGTATCATGTGGAATGAATTAGAAACCCTTGTCAGAGCCCACATCAACAACTCAGAGAAACACCAGAGAGTCTTGGAATGCCTGATGGCATGCAGAAGCAAACCTCCTGAAGAAGAAGAGCGAAAGAAACGAGGGAGAAAGAGGGAGGACAAAGAAGATAAGTCAGAAAAAGCAGTGAAAGATTATGAGCAGGAAAAATCTTGGCAGGATTCAGAGAGGTAACTTCTCGGCCTTGACACCGCAACAGAGGGCCTTTACCGTGTCACATTCTGCACAGAGCATGTGTGAACATTCAAATCTTATTTAATGTGTGTTTATTCATTTTGCAACTATATTATCATTCTTAAATTCTAGAAGATCTTTCTTGAGCTTAAACAGGTAGGAGTTTTTACTCTCAGGACAAAGACAGCATTACTGTCTCCTAACTGGCTTCTGAAAATCATAGTACATAATGTTTGGTATCAGCATGTGCTTTATGTATTATGAATTTCAAAAATAATTTTTTTTATTCAATGAATACGGAATGCCTACAATGTGCCAGGCATTTGGTCCCCACCAGGGAAGGACATAGGGTGTTATGATAGAAACAGGCAAGCAAGTCAGCAATTGGATTGAAGTGTGGAAGATGCTTTTGTAAAGTCAGCACAGAGGAAGAGCTTGCAGCTCTAATTCTGAAAACATTCCTCAGTAGTACACTCTTGTCCTTTTTTAGTTTATGATTTATACAGTGATGTCAAGGTTAAGCTTGAAAACAAACATGAAAAGTAATAAAGATCTATAAATAATGTCATACAACAAAATCATAACTCAGTTGATGCCACCTTTTCCATTTCCTTGCCAGAAGTCAAGCAGACCCCACAAATACTATGATGACACTGTAGTAAGTCCCGTAAAAACAAAATAACTTTTTGTTGTAGAAAATTTCAAACATATATAACAGACAAAATAGGTGCCCATCATCTGCCTTCACCAGCTCTCAGCTCATGGCAGGTCTCAGTCTGTAGGAGCGCACTTGCTGTCCTCACCACCTCCACCCCTTGGGAATATTTTGAAATCAATTCTGAAAGTCATATTATTTGACTTTAGAAGTTCATGTTTTTCTCAGGGCTACTGAGCTTCTGAAACAAAATTGGTTTGCTGTAAAAAAAGATTAAAAAAAAAAATACTAGTTAGCTCCCACTGACCTTCAGGTATACCCCTGTGTATTTTAAAGTATTTTTGTTCCCTGGTAAAACTCAGTAGAAACTGATTAAAACTCCTAACTTGTGGAACCTAAATACATTTTCATCGTACAGAGACTATCAAGTAAGAGTAAACTTCTTAATCTTACTTGTAATTTGGAGTAATAGTGTGTCCATATCTTCAAAAGATCTTCTAAAGATCACATGATTCCTCACTTTTTTAATGGTAACTTAAGTTTTCCTTCAGTTTTTCCTATTTTGTTGCTGACTAGTTCTTGAATTATTGAATAATTTTTATGAAGGAAACGGGGAATTTGTGTTTAATTCATTAAGTTCTTTTACCCTAGATTGAAATACCTCATTAGTCCCTAGGCTTACTTGTGAGATAAACTATCTTATAAAAATAAGACTGACATGCAAAGATAATGTTTGTAAACTTCTAGAAATTTTAACTTTACATTTCACTCTTTGTCCCTCTAAAAGATTGAAAGGAATTTTAGAACATGGAAAAGAAGAGTTGGCTGAAGCTGAGATTATAAAAGATTCTCCTGATTCCCCAGAACCTCCAAACAAAAAGCCCCTTGTTGAGATAGATGAAACTCCCCAAGTGGAAAAATCAAAAGGTGAGGTACAACCATTGTAACTATGTATGGAAAGTTTTTCCAATTAAGCTTTCTTTCGTACAGATGATTTAGTACTGTGTGTATGAGGAAGCTCCTAATTGCTCCTGGATATCATTTAGGGGATTCTCTATTTATAGCCTTGGAAGATATATTTGGAAAACATTTGTCAGCATTTAAAAAAAAAAAAAAAAGATGTTTTTACTTCCTTGAATGAAACCTTCAGAAAATAAGCACTTCTACCATAGAGTCTGTGCTTTTAGAAATTATGAATATGTAAACATGAGTTTGTTTATGTTCCTGATACTGCATTAAGTGCCAGGTTTTTGAAGAAAAGCTCTTTCTGAAACTCACTGAATTCAGGGAGGAATATAAGAACGCTCATTTACTAATAAATTAAGAACATGGTTTGCATGAGTTTAAACAAAGATATTTAACACAATAATTCACTATAAAACCTTTCATCTCATTTATAGGCTAAATTTAATTTCCTCTTATGGGAATCCAGGGCCTTAAAGATACAATTTGGGATTGTGAGCTCCTGAAATCATTTTAGAACTTAGTGGTCTTCAAAATAAACTCAAGTTTAGTCCTTTTAGAATATATGGGAAATATCCTGTCACCATCAGGCTGATGTCGTGCTACTCCGCCTCTCCATAAGGTCTCAGAGCTGGCAAGTGACCGTTACTGCCATTCATCCTAGGAGGAGGGCAAGTTGTTCTTTGTATATTCCTGTCATCGTATGTGGCATGTCATATTCTTCAGTTCACCAGTTTCTCTGAAATCAGAGATTACTCTTGAGATAGTCTTGTCATACTTGCCTTTCATACATTTGCTAGTGTCTAGAAAATAATAGGATTGAAATAAGTATCTGTATTTATTTCACTTCTCACATACTAGAATATCCTACAGCTGGTTTTTGTTTTTTCTTCCGTTCTGTCTTACAACTTAATCATATTCTCTTCTGACCAGCAGTCTGTCTGGGCCTTTATTACCCCGCAGTTTCACCTGCTTTGGAAGGTTTCTTCCCAGTCCTCCCCAAAGGCAGTTTTGTCCTGTGAGTGTTGCCCTATAAGGTTAGACTACTGATGGTGAACCTTTTAGAGTTCTCGGTGAGCTCTGAACAGCCTGCTTCAACCCACGTGCCGTAGGTTTGACACACCTGGATTCATTATTCCAAATGTTCTCCTGCAATTTGATGAAAATTGGCTAAGCCCTCATTATAAAATGTAGTGATGCAAAAACCAAGATGTTATTTTATTGCTAGAGCAGTGGTACTTTGGGTGATTTTTTTTTCTTGTTTTTTTATGATTTTCTACATTTTTTCTAATGAATCTATGTTGGTTTTATAATAAAATAATTTATTTTTAATTTACTTTAAAATTTATTTACAGTAATACTTACTCTTTGTGGTGTGCAGTTCTGTGAGTTTAGACATTGTGTACAGTTGTCTCATAACCACTGTCACAGTTGGTACAGAGCAGAGCCGTCCATCCCGGATCCCTTTGCTCTGCACCTTTGTAGGTGCCCTGCACTCTCCCTGCCCCAGTCTCTGGGAACCACTGGTGTGTTTTCTCTTCCTTTAATTGTGCCTTTTTCACTGTATCTTCTACATGAAATCAAATATGCTGCTCTTGGAGGCTGTCTTCTTTCACATGGCGATAGTGCATTTGAGATTCATCTCTTGAGCATGTCTGCATTTTGTTCTTTTTTTCCCATTTACAAAGTGTATGGCTGCCAGCTTATTTTTTCAAATTGCTTGTGCCAATTTGCATTCCCACTAGCGAAGTAGGAGAGAAAGGTTGTTCTGCATTCTTGTCAGCACTTGCGTGTGTTGTCAGGGTTATTTGTTATTTTAGCTCTATTAGTTATGTAATAGTAATTCATTATTGTTTTAATTAACACTTTTTGCATGTGTAATGATGGTGAGACTTCAACTTGTTTGTCGTGTGCTTTTCATTGGTGAAAGTTCCATTCAAACATCTCATCCAGTTTTTAACACACTGTGTATCATTATCTTTAAAGTAGTTACTCAGACTACAACACATAGACTAAAAGATCATTACAAAGAAGAAACCAAGACAGAACTTTCTTTTCAGCAAACTAGACTACTGGTATAACTGAATCAAATTAGCATGTACAAATATCATTGAAACAGTGGAATAGGTAATTTGAAGAAGTATTGGATATCCCACGTCTTCATCGAATTACTCTCAGATAGTTATTACAAGTCATTTGACTATGCATGTGGGAATCTCTTCTGGTTTCTGTTTTGTATTATGTGACTTCATTACTCTGCCCTTTCATCAGTACCATGCTGTCATAATCACTGCAAGTTAAGTCTTGAAATCAGATAGTAAAAAGGCCTCTTAACAACTATTACGGCTGTACTGCTGCTACTGCTCCCCACCCCCCACCCCTTCCTTCTTATTTTCCTTCCTGAACTGTTTGGGCTGTTGTAGTTCTTTTGCCTTCTCATCTTGTGCAGGAAAGAGTTCAACTTTACAGGCCCAAGGCTGTTAGCATTAAAAAAGCTTGCTTTCAAGTTTGGCATTTGGCTGGCATCTGGGAATTTCGCTTTTGAATCATTCATAGGTGATGAAATGATTTTGCTTCTCATTTGAACTCTGTACCACAGCTTTTCCCTTTGAAAGTCTGCAACTCCTGTTATTTGGTTAGGGTAAGAATCAGTCAGTCCAGTAAAAACCCTGGACTCTGAGTTTCAAGCAGGCATTCTTGGCAGAACTATTACATGCACACGTGCGCGCGCGCACACACACACACACACAAGCTAAATTTTTACTTCTAGAGGAAGTACATACTTTTTTTTTGGTACAACAAATAGAACTCAGGACCTTGTGCTTGGCAGGCAGGCACTGTGCTGCTGAACTACATCCCCGGCCTGGGAGTACATACTTTGTGTGAACTGTCATTGGAAGCAGAGAACAAGGAAACCCTAGATAGATTCCTCTAGGCTCTGCCTCATTTTCCTCGTGCAGCTCTGGCTGTGTGTGTTTGCTGTGTATTCTTAGCCAGGAGTGTAACTGTAATTTAAAGTCATTTGAATCCTGTCAGAAAAGCACTGAGACCAGTGAGTAGTCATAGGGACCCTGAAACACATGCATTTTAAAATAGATGCTATTGCCTTACTCAGATAAAACGAACTCAGAATACAACTTAAGGGAAGTTTGTTAAATATGTGAATTTCCAAGTAATAAAATTTCCTACCTTTGTTTCTTTTCTCTCTAATACAACACCAGGACCAGTGTCCTTATTATCCCTGTGGTGTAATAGGATCAATACTGCCAATTCCAGAAAACATCAGGAGTTTGCTGGACGTTTGAACTCTGTTAATAACAGAGCCGAGTTGTATCAACATCTCAAGGAGGAAAATGGGTCTGTGTTCTTTATTGTAGAAGTTGGTTTTGTTAATTAACTGAATGGGATCTTAATATACACTGCTTGTTGATTTTGCTCAGCAAGGTTTTACTACTTAATACATGATACCTATAAGGCAAAAAAATTAACTTCCTTGATTCTTAATACTCATACAGGGCCCATTGTATTGATTTTAACCCTGAAAGTATTTACCACTTACAGCTTTATTGTTTCAGTGTTAGTAAGCATCACAGAAGGAATATTATAGAAAACACCTAGAAGGCAACACTGAATCTGTATAAAATAACAAGGGTAACATGTTTTCCTTATTAAATAATTAGTCAAAATAATAATACAGTCAAATAATACAGTCAGAAATACTGATTATAATAGAATAAATCTCCGATCTGATTGTTAATAAATGCTTTAGAAGAAATCTTAAAATGTAATGCCAAAAGAGTATCTTTAGTGGGAAAGAAATCTAGTCTAAATGGCAGAGATTTTTCCCATATTTTGCTTGAAGAAAAAAGTACAAATGTAAGCTTGAGGTCACTTATTGTCTCCGGGCTCAATGCTAACGCATCTGCAAAATGAGGAAGTTGGGCTGAGTAGGGGACTCTCAGTCCTCTCCTGAACAGCCCATGTTCTGTTCTATGTGTAGAATTTTAGTTTCCATATGTAAGGTCGACAATTAAGTAAAAATCTAGAGAGTTAATGTTTTAATTTTGAATTTTACTCACTTTTTTCCCTTCTATTTTTTCAGGATGGAGACAACAGAAAATGGAAAAGCCAGCCGACAGTGAAAAGGAGCTTGAAGAATGAAATTTAGTATATTGCAAAAATATTTTGGGCAGATTTGATACAAGTACTTTTACAGCAAGATTGTATAGCTATGTTGCCTAGACTGGTTTTTACATTTTTAAAATATTTCAACAAAGTTTTTTGTACTAATTATAAAATTGGCACATAAACAAAAACATAAATTTGAGATTTGTCCTCCCAAATCGCATAAATTTATTTTATGGTAAAAGGTGTTGCCTCTGGAAATGTTTTTAAAAAAATTCTTAGGCTTCTCTTTGCCAAATAAAAAATATTAAAATACTTGAAATGCATAATATTGGAGTATTACTTTAGCCAAAAGAGTATATTATTCATGTAATGACTAATAACCTTTGGACATTTTTAAAAATTTTGAGTTTAGGTGAATTTATGATACCATAGAGAGAGAGAAAGGAGAGAGTACTTTTCTAAAACTACTGCTTTTATTTGTTTTTAATTATTTTGCATTTGGCTAGTTGAGTATGTGTTACTTAAAAGCAGAATTTTCATATAGTTTAAATTTATATTTGCTAGTTCTTTCTGCTTAAAATTTTCATGTCCATTAATTTTTCATATTAAAAGAGGAGCAAAAAAGAGATGACTTCACAGACATAGAAGAAAGGAAAGTTGCTAGACTATTTTTATCCTTGCATAAAGTTTTGGTTTCCTCATTCCTCAGAAATGTCATGGCTTCTGGTATATGTTGTCAGCTTTCTTCCTATACTTTTCACCTGAAAGCTTATAACATGTAAGAAATATGTTATTCCAGTGTTGAACACTAGGTTTGTCATTTTTTTCCTTTACTGTTTATTAGAGAAGGGAAAACTTGTTGTATTACAATCTTAAGTCCAGTTTTAACAATCATAGGAATCAAAGTTACCCCATAGAGAAGAAATGGACTTTCAGTTACGAGATTCTAAAACAGTTCGTTTTTATAACTAAAAGGCAAAATGTTTATAGTCCTCTTATCACATGGTATGTTTGATAAACTATTATACACCACCAGAAGCACAGATTTTACCCCAAAAACTTGCAGTATGTTTGAATATTATTCAAAATCATTATATGAACATACACAACCATCATTACGACTTAATACAATTATCATTATATAGATTAATTGACACTTTTACTTTCTATAAGTTTCAAATGTCAGCTTAAATAGTGCACAGCTTAATTTTGGAGGATCAGTTGTTTGAAACCTTCAATACAGCACTTGTATTCCTGACTTTACAGTGAAGTAAGACATCCTTATTTCAGGGCAGACAGTCTATAATATATAAGAGCATTTTGTGAAGCACTGAGTTACTTGTTTTGTTATTTTTAGCACATTTCAGTTAATTGTACATGTGGGGAATAAAAGCATCCAGATACTAATTTGTTTTGGAGGTGCTGCCAGAGTGAGGAAATATAGACAGCTCCATATTGACATAACAATTTGGAGCATTAGACTTAGTTTAAGAAATTCCAGAATCTAAATTTATACTTAATGAAGTTTGAAATCTGTATTTCAATGATTAAAAAGAACATAGTATATTGAACCATATGAAAATAACATACGCAAAATATAATTGACTGTTAGCTGTTTTGTATGGTTTAGTTGATACATTTGTCTTTATATCCCATTTGAATAGTCAAGAGAAATTTAGTGGTATATATATTGAAAAAGGGATTTTCTAGAGAATGGTACAAACTTCATTTAGCACTTGTTTAAAAATGATTTTATTTATAATACTTTAAATGAGTTCCATAGCTATTCTGAATCACTGAAAGATAAAAAGATCCAGGGGAAAAAAGATGGTATTGAGTTAAGTGGCCCATAATTAACTTTCTTAGTAAAGAATAGGGTAGTAAACTAGTTAGACTAGAATATTAAAAGGAAAAAGTACTGTCCTATTTTAAAATTTTTTTTTGTTTGGTACCAGGGATCGAACTCAAGAAATGTGTGCTTGCAAGGCTGGCACTTGTGCCACTAAGCTAAATCCTCGGCCCAGGTTTATTTTTTGATAATTGTTTTTTAGATCAGTCTGATGATCTTGTTCATAGACTAAAGATAAAATACCATGAAGAAGTAAAGATTCCAAAAATACTCCCTCATGCACTCATGAACCAAAGTTTCAGGTAGGAATTTAATTGCCGTGAGGGTTGTACATTGGATTTTCAATTTATAGCTCTTCTCCCATTTGAAGGTGGTGTTGCCAGTGGTGGAATTACTTACCGTAATAGATGAGTCATTACACCATTTATGGTAATGATGGCCAGGGTGACAATCTGCTGTTTTCGGGTTCTAAGGGGGAAATAAATGATCAGAATTCTTTACAGTTAACACAAAAAAAACAAATTATTGTCTTTTGACAATTTGATTCAGACTTTGTCTATTTTATCTAACTTAGAAGTGAATTAGCTCTGTTGTCAAAGTCGATGTGTATGCATTTCTGGCAGTGCTACTTAACCTTTCCCCTGGCTAATGAGATCCGTTTTATGATGGAATAAGAATTGACTGGGAGGTTGGGCCTTGGCTGCTCTGGTATATAGCAGAGATGGCATTATGTGTGTAGGTAATGTGGAGGTAGCTTTCCAGACCTTAGCACACCCATTTGGTGGACCATCTTACTAAAGCTCTCCTTTGAAACACCAGGTACCATAGAACAAGAAAAGTTTTACAGAAATGGTGTGCTGCCTTTGCTGCCACTGTCATCACAGTCAGTATACAACTCAGTGTCAGTATATATATACTTACTAGAAAGGCCAGAAGAACTTTTCTAATCCAGGGACTGTTTTCTTGTTAGATGAGGCAGGAATGCTGTCTTCCTAGTGACCCGCTGTCTGGATCCAGGCTAAGGTAGATTGCACTACTCGTCACTCTCAGTCGTGCCAGTTTTGCATTCTGTGCCTCGGGAAGGCCTCCTGGAATTGGGTAACACATAGGTAACTCCAGAGAGGGTGAAGGGGGCAGGTTTTCATCTGTTTTTAACCTTCGATTGGGAGAGAATTAGATGTGTTCGGGAGTGTGGCTCAATCATACGAAGTGCTATCTATACCCTTTTTCTTCCCCAGTTTTCTGTCTGCCTTTCTTCTCCCTCACTCTCCTCCCCTTTTCATCTCTCCTTCCATCTTCAATCTGGTTGATTTTGTATTACGGCCTTGATGTTGATCCCACATATCCATGGAGTTTGTTAGTTTCCAAATTTCCTAACCCTTAATTACAGTATGGAAAAGATCTTGAAATTTGCTCAATAGTAGTATCAACCAACCATGTCTGAGTTAGGGGGCTTTAGAAAAACCTTTTGGTAAAGGGTGTCAATCCCCCCATAAAGGGTGTGTGTGTGTGTGTGTGTGTGTGTGTGTGTGTGTGTGTAAAAGCTCAACAGAAAATTTCAAAGTTTAAGACAAAACTGTACAATGCAACAGAAACATAGTAATGCATTATTGCTTAAACTTCAGTTCAATCTCAAGCAATTTAAATCTCAAGCTAAATCAGTTGAAGCTCTCCATAGATAGTTTGATGTTTTCTGAGAAGGAAAATGAGGTAGCAGATTTTCACAAATACAGAGCTAACAAAGTTTGACAAAATCAGTTGGCTTTAGACACTGTGGCTGACAGTTGGAAAGGAGACTTGTCATGCTACTATAAACAAGGAAAAATAAGACAGTGAGGCAATCATTGATGAACTATTGGAAAGTGAAAACTGGGTGCCATTGCATGTTTATGGGATTGATGTATCAGTGTAAGTTCTAACTACCAGGAGGATGTGTTTCTGCTGAATTAAAAACAGGCTCAGGTTTCATCGGCCTTACTATCCCAGGTGACAGGATTACTCACCTGGGAGTAACATGGCCTGGGATTCTGAGACTCAGAATGCAGAGCAGCTGTTGTCAACACCTTAGCTGCAGCAGTTCATACTTAATAAAAGACAAGCTGGTATTGTTTGCCTAAAGTTTCTGAAAACTGGTGAGTCCTGTGGTTGTGAGCCCTTCAACATTTACCTCAAACATTAAAAAAAAAAAAAAACCCTCCAAATTAAAACTTAATGAAATTTCCCATACATGTATACTTCAATGTGAAATCAGAGAATAAATAATACATGAAAGTAAAATAATAATACTCGGGGTCATACAGTAAATTATAGATCTAGAAATCAAACCATATTTCTGATATAGATACCAAGTTTCTACTCACCACTGCCTTTGTTTGCAGTATATCATGAGATGAATAAGCAAAAGAAAATGGTCTTAACTTTAGTAGTAAAAATTGATACTGTTAGCATTTTCTGTCTTTGGTAGCCCATAAAACCGTACGAGATGACTAGTGTCTGAGACAGTGAAGGGGTAATAACAGAGCAGGTCGAATCTGTGATAAAACCAAATACTGTGCTTAATGACGCATAAAGTGAGTACTGTGTTTGGTGAATTTTGTTACATGACTTGTAATTAGGGTTTATAAGGGAAAAGATTTAATACGAGACATAATTTATAGGATTATTTTATAATATTCACCCAAGAGTCAAATGCCTAAGTGTGCAGATCTGTTCATGCACTAGAGACCCAAAGGATCCAGCTGAGGGCCTCGATCCACCAGCAATGTCCTGCATGAAGACAGTCTCGCTGTCTTGCTTAAGACCTAGAGCCCGTGGCAGTGCCTCATGCGAAGCTGTATCTAAGATCTGCACTGAGAAGGCCCCAAGGCTAGTGGTGAAAGCTAGAAAGTCTGCACCACGAGGGTAAAGGATTCGTGCCAACAAACTAGGGGATCTGCACTGGAGCCAGGGAGGATGCTCAAGGTGAGGACCCAGAGCTTCCCCGAAAAGAGCCACAGCCATCCTCAGTAACGGCCAGGACCCGAGCTCCTCCAACAGTAACAGCTGAGTTCCTGTCAGGAAAACTAGAGGGACAAGCTTCTCCAGAGAATTAACAGGGCACCCTCTTCCCCTCCAGTTCTCTTTTTTTTTTTTGCTGTTGGCAACAATCCTCAGGTGGGCCCTCCACACCCACCACCACACTGATTCAGTTCAGCTGGGGGTTACAAGTTGCCCATTAATCCACAATGACAGTCTTTAAAAATTGTTCCTCTCCCAATTCTATGTTCCTTGTGAAAATACTGGAAAATCTAGAGAAGACTGAGTTTTAATCCTCTGGTTGGTTACTACTTACTGGTATAAAGATTCATTGAAACCCTGAAGAGAAAACTGAACAACTAGCACTATCTTACCCTATATGTTAGTAAAGTCAGAAATAGGCCCATAGTTGGCTGTCAGTAAATTTGTAGAAGTATTTCAGCAGAAGAATCCAGGTTAAACCATGTTTCCTGGAAAAAATTGGCCAGTTCTTGAGACTTCACTAAAAACTAGAAAGTTCCATGCCTGCTTCCAATTTTAAAAATGCATCATAGTCTTTAAGCCCATGCACTCATCTGTAAATATGGACAGTTTAGAAAGGAATGATTCAGATAAATCATATAGCTGAGTAAATGATGAGGGTTTTTTTTTTTTTTAGCACAATTGAGTTTGTAGTCGTATTACATAACAAATCTTTTTAAGAGTCCTGGTGAGCTAAGATATTAGTAAAGGCAAATGAATTGAATTGTGCAATGTTCCATACAGATGATATATTTATGCTCAGGCCAGAAGGTCAAACTGTCACCATCGGAATGGTTATTCTGAATCTGCTGAAAAACTTCAAGACTTCTGACGTCTGCGTAGGCTAATCCTGGTGCTGTTGACTTAGCCGGCTTGACCTGGATAATTGACTCAAAGGGAAAATGAGAGGCAGCCAGTGTGTCTCTTGCTGCCAGTGAAGGTGTCAAGAGACTATAACATGACTATAGATTTTGCAGGTAGATTAGAACCGAGCCACTCCCATTTGCTGAGAAATGCTGTCCTGAAAATAGTGCTGATGCATGGCCATCTCCTGCCTCAGATGCAGGCCCACAAGAATGAGAGTGCTTGGGTGATGAAAGGAAGGCTTGTAAATACCAAGTGTGATTCATTCTGAAACAAGCCCAGGTAAAACAGGATGCATCTGTACATTTTTCAGTGGATTAGAGTATGCCTCTGGGGAGTCTCTGTAACTTGGGAATACAGAGGGTCTCTGTAGAGTCCATTTTTCCTAGAAATATTGATACTGTAGAAGTTCTACCCAGAGGGAAGTCAAAATACATGAATGAAGTAGTTGTTACACGCAACTCCCTTGTAAGGAATGACCTTAAACAGAGCAAAAGAATATCAAGGGTTGTCGTCAAGGACATTTCCTTAAACGAATTCTGTGGTACAACTGCATTCTGTGCCCTTATAATGTTTATGCACTTTTTGAACAAAGCCTTTGAAGTAAAACCAGAATCAGGGTTTGGAGTGATCTGCCTAAAGGTAGCAAATAATCTGGGAATTTATAGTACATCTCCTGGCATCCAGTAAGTCATTGAGCCCCTCAGTAGTGAGGAAACAGACAGGGTGGCTTAGATTTGCTGTCTTTTCAGCTGTCCTCATTCCTGATGTTGAGATAGCCCTTAGTCACCTGGGTCATCTTTGAAATTTCTACAGTAATCTCCAGATTGCAATCTTATATCCTGAGATGTGGACCTTAGTTCTGACAGTACTGTAGAAACTTCTTATTCCAATAGGCCCTTGGAACTGCACAGTGATCTTGTGAAGTGATGACATGCAAGATCTTCAGCCAATGCTAGAAGTTTCCACTGGTGCTTGTTTATTTTGCTTCTGAATAGGCTCATAGTCACTAAAAAAGATCAGGTGGAAATAATCTACCAATGGGCATGCCAAAAGGAGACTCTCAAACTTGTAGCTGTTCTGAGAGTAACTTTGGCCATTGCTGGTCCATTATTTCCCTTCTCTTTCCTATTCTTCCTTTCCTCGTGTTCTTTCCTGTGTGCTTTTCATCTTGCCTTTTGTCCTTTCTTGCCCTGTATCCTTCTCTTTCTTTTCATTTTTATGTATCTGCTTTATTTCCTCATTCCCTTTGCTTTACTTTGTTGCCATTTTTACCTCCTTTCATTGCATCTGGGCCATGCATGGGTCCCTCCCAGAAAGAAGTACAGTACTGGTCGGTGGTTCCTGGAGTTACTACGTGTGCTTTTAAGTAGTAGCCTATGGATGGGCTACCAGGCAGAGCTGGAGTCATGATGTTAGTGTCTCTGGAACTGTGGCTTTCCTGAATGAAAACCAGAGTAGCTCTCTCAAATCCAAACAGGTTTTGAGGATGACATGGTTCTAGTTTACCATTGAAATATGCTGGCAGACTGAACCAGAAAACTGAAGTCTAAGAAAGTGTGAAAATAATACTGGGGTTCTTTGAAGAAAAGGAAAATAGGGTGAGATGAATAGATTCTATTTTTAATGTATTTTTGCAGGACTTTCATGCACTAAGATTTTCAAATATAGTAACTTCCATGGTGTCCACAAGGTTTTTCAAAATTCAAGTTCTGTTCACCAATTCAGCCTCATTTCCTACCACTGCCTAGTTTACATAGTACCCCAGCACTAGACGATTAACTATATCCCCCAAACACAGTGCTATGAATAGCACTGTCTTTGATCCTGTAGTGCCTTTTCTATCTTTCTAGATAATGAACTTCATTGATTTCAAAATCCAGTGTAGATATTATCTTACCCATTTTGGCCAACATGCTCTTCCTAAATAGTGTTAAAGCTACTATTCAAAGTGGAAGATAATGTGAGCAAATTGCTGTCAGGGAATCCAGTGAAGTATGCAGAAATGTAAAAACATGAAAACAAGTATAATATAGTATAATTCAATAGCAGAACCATACAGAAGAGAGAGGCTAAATAGTAGTTTTAACACTATTTAGGAAGCATACTCACCAAATTTGTATTGAATGAACGAGTGAATAAATGAACAAAGGAATACAAAAGTGATACCTGTGTAAGTACTTTATGAATTCTGAATTGCTGTGTAGGAATTGCAATTGGCTTGGTCTATAATTTAACATTAAATTTTTTTAGAAGCTAGAGGCAACTTGCTAGAAAAAAAATCTTTAAAGACTTAGATGGGAGAAGGTAGCAAATGACACAATTATTTCTATACTTACAGTAATTCAAGGAAGATAAAAATAGTTAAAACATAAATTATTAAGCTTTGTAGAACAGTTTTTTAACCTTCTTAATAGATTACACAGAACCACAATATAAAATTCAAACAATATAGCACTCTGGCTGCCTAATTGCCCAGAAAATCCCTTATCATTAGCAGAATATTCCAATACATTATATGCCTTTATAGACAAATATACATAAAAGAAGCTGCCTTTAGTCACTGCACAGTCTGTGAGTATAAAATAAAATGGCATAAGAAAAACAGTTCTCAAAATTTCACTTAAGGGAGAATTGTTTTGCAACCCACAGGATTTCTCTAATCTTTGTTCTGAATTCCTGCTGATGAGCAGCATTGTGAAAACATCTGCACTCTTTGTAATAGTTTTCGTTCTTTCTTTAACACAGTTTTACTTCTTCCCACCTACCTTTGCTTTTGACTAAGCCCAGCACCACCCTCAGCCACCCTCACTTCCCTATTTGGAGACAGATCAAGCTTGTTCCCCTTGCCTCGTTGTAGCCAGCACTAGAAGGGTAAAGCTGGGACAGCTTCCTGTGTCAGCTGAAAACAGAAACCCCAGTACTGGTGCAATAATGGGATGGGGTCTGCCTCCTCCTCTTTGGGGGGTCTTTGCAAGGTCCCGATGGAATGATGCTCTTGCCACCTTGGCAATTGGACACCGCAAGCCAGTGGAGCCTGTTCACAGGCACATGAAAGGGAAAGTCAGAAGTTGCCTTTGGGAAGAAGTTTGACATTTGCTTGCTCTGTCCCTGTGGCAAAACATTTGATCCTAGCAGCTGCCCATCTCTCCTGTGGTAAAAATGTAAAGTGTCCTTGTGAACCAAGTTTTTAACCCCTAAAACCAGACATTTTTCACCTTAGGGGGTTTTGTTTGTTTTTTTGTTGGTTTTTTTAAAATTTGTTTTTATTTATTTATTTTGTCTTTTTGAGACAGGGTCTTGCTATGTACTTCAGGCTGGCCTTGAATTCACTTAGTAGCCCAGGCTGGTCTTAAACTTGCAGAGACTGCCTGCCTTAGCCTCCCAAGTGCTGGGAGTACAGTCGTGTGCTACTACATCTGGCTTCCCCTTAGATTTATAAAGTCCTTATAAAAGATACAAATTTAAAATGTAAATCACAAAATAATCATTAGGATGGCTAAAAGTATTTTACCCAAATCCAATAAATATATGACTGATAATTAAGATTTACCTCTTAAAATGCTACAATCTATTAAACTCAAATATTGGGTTTTTTTTCTTCTTAGACTTGATTCCCTATAATGCATAAGTATTGATGAGGCTTTAAAACAGTTTTATTTTTTCTTTTGGTGTTCTGAGGTATCTATATATGAATTATCATAGGGAGCAAGTTGGAAAATTTGAGCCCTGTTTATTGTACTATCAATAAGAATACAACGTTGAACAGATACAGCAGAGATGAATATTTAGGTGCTTTCCACAAGCTGACTTAGGTCCCCCTGAAAGGCATATGGAAAAATTAGATAATAGAGTAATTTTCCAATGACAGGAATTGTCTGTGGCATGCTATGAAGACTAGAGGGTTGTCACAGAATATTCACAGAGACACAAGTCAGCACCAGCACAAGACTTGGTATTGCTGAGACTCTTCTGATCCAATTCAGGGACAAAGAGGTGCCAGGAACACCTGCTCCCCACAGACACATAGCATTGGTGTCTTGACTTAGTGAAGGTGGCTCCCCTTGAGTAAGTGGGTATCACTTTACTGCACCTCAAACTGCTTCACAACAAAAGTAGCAATCTTTGAGCTTAATCAGTATTTCCTGTGAGGGGGAAATAGAAATAGATTTTACCTGTCTTCAAAGAAGTGCTTAAAGTTTAAAACCCTTTTGTTTTCATATGTCATTTGCATCAAGTAATGGAGAGTTAAAAACTGTCCCTACCTAAAATACCACTATGGGGTAGTGACTCTAAGATGAGCAAGAGAGAAAGGCTATTTCTGTTTTGTGATCTGGGTGTCTGCCTTTCCTCATTTCTTTAGAGACTGTTCCTGCAGCCATCTACAGCTAGAAGTTAATATCTACTCTTCAAAACGTAGTTATGCAATACTACATTTTACATGTAAAATAGAACACAGCACAAACAAAAGCTTTCGTCAGAGTGACAATCATCTGTGTCCCTGTAAAAGACTTCCAGGGTGCTGCCCTCTGGTATCTTTGTTCTCTTTCTGGTAGTAGGTACCTCCCTGGTGATCATCTGACAAAGCTGCCTGCCACAGCCATCCATCCCTGACCAAAGGCATGAGCAGGGACTCAGACCTGCTCAGTTGTAATGCTCAGGGTGTTGCTGCTAGTAAAAGACCAGTTTTGGTAGGAGACCAGGCGTAGCTTACCACTCTTTTTCTGTGTTCTGGAATTTATAAAGAGATGCTGGAACATGATACATTTTGCGTTCCTGTAGTGTCACTAAAATGTACTGTATTAACCTGAACCATCACTACTGCTATCAATTCGTATCAGTACTTTCTCCTCCCTCTATCCCAACCCTCTCCCAGCACCCAAAGTGCTGAGAAAAATCCAACTATATACTGGCACCTTTAAAAACATCAGATAGCCATCTCTGGCGGTTGTCAATATATTGCCTCTTAGCTCTGGTATCTGTGATGCAATAATAAACCCTCTCATAGCATTTTAACTGCCCCTCCAAGACTGATTTAATTATGAAACTAGATTTTTCCTCCTCAAATTTCATATGGGGGAAAAATGTGCCCTAGAGCATAGCACTTGAGTTATTAATGCTGAATATTAACCCAAATCTGAAAACCTGGTTATACCCCAGAGGCTCTTTTGCCCAGCATAATGTGCTCAGGAAGGAGCTAATGCTTCTAAGCATCATAACAGAAAACCCGTCTCTGGGTTGTTCCCATCTTAGTCTACTGACCTTGATGCATCAGCTCTCGTGGCTGAGAAGACACTGACTTTGTCAGCTGAGGCTGCAGAGTAGAAGCCATAGGAAATGCAGAGCTCCTGTGGGGCTGTGAGTTACTGTGCTATCCTGTCCCTTCTCCTACAGCTAATTTAGCCATGTACTACAAACACTTTAGAGGAATGGGAGAGTCACGCATGTCATTAGCATGCTCATGCATGCAGTGAGCTGGGAATTTGGCAATAGTCCCAGAAGAGGTACAAGAAGCCTGCTCACTTTTGGGTAACCAGGTTGTTTCCAAGATGGAGGAAGCAGGCTATAGGGAGGTGGATTGATGTATGGGCAACGTTGTCCCCCGATAACTTTGATTTAAAGGTGGGTTATCCTAAATACTCTCATGGTTGCTGGAAGAAAATATTTTCCACAATGATTTGAGAGAAACCTTAATCACTTCACATTTTTTTAATTGAAACCATTCCAATTGTTTTTAGTAGGAGTCTAAGATAGTGGTGCTCTAAAATACTTTTATTAAAAACAAAAAGTCCGGCTGGGGATTTAGCTCAGTGGCATAAGCGCCTGGCAAGTGCAAGGTCGTGAGTTCGATCCCTGGTACCGCAAAAAAAAAAAAAAAAAAAAAAAAGTCCTTCCTAGCATACAAGCCAATACTTCCCCCAAACCAGTGGTTTTTGTTTGTTTTCTGTAAACACAATGCTAAAGTTTGTTAATAGAAGATGATGGAGAGACAACGTGGAAGGAAGAAAGGTCTTCTGATTTCAGCATAAGAGGACATCTAGTGTCACTTGCCCCCATCGCACATTCCCCAGTGACCTCATAGCCCAGCCCAGGCCCAGCTGACCTCTTCACTATGAGGCTCCTGACATAGACACTGGCACATTCCAGATCTCATGTTGACAGAGGACTTCGACTCAGGATGCGTGTTCCCTGCCTGGCTCATCTGTGGCTTCCTGGTGACTGCAGATCAGCTATGGCCCAGGAAACTTCCCTGCCACAGTGGGCTGAAGCCATACTCTTCCTAGCAAAGTATTAATCCCCGCTGTAGGAAGTGGTCCCTCTCCCAAGCTTTCCTTCCTCAGTTACTGTCTATCACCTCTAATATCTTTCTGCATTCTCTTTGCGTCTTTTTTACTTACTCCCCTGTCCTTGGTTAATCTCTGTTCAAAATACTACTGGGTGCTTTCTGTCTCCTGATTGAATCCAGACAGATTTACCCTTCATCTTTTTTTTTTTTTTCTTTTCTTCAGTATTGGATATTGAACTCAGGGCCTCACACATGCTAGGCAAACACTGTCCCTCAGAGCTATCACCGCCATTTTAACATCCCTCAACTCTTTGTTTCTTACTTGGTTCTTGTCTTACTTTCATAACCTCTCTCATCATTCCTGTGAAGTCTCTGTAAAATGGGAGAAATTATGCCTATTTTACTTAATGTTGTATGGAAGAGTTTTTAAATTATAAGGTGATATGATTGTCCTATTTATTATCTAATGATGCTTTTAAAAAAAATCTTTGCTAGGTTTCTTTCATATAACTCTTTCTCTCTGAACGTTCCCAGGAGTTTGTTCTTGACTTTTCTTTCTATCCATTCCTCAGTTTTTCCATCTGTTGCTTCATCCCAATCTCTTGCTGGAATCCTAGACTCATGTCTCACTATTTATTCTGCACTGACTACATGCTGGAAGCTATGTCCTAAATCTTTAATTTGACAGCCAAGACTTCTAGATATCCATGAAGTCCTATAACAATGAGACCCTGTTCTAGTGTTGAGCATACAAAAGATATACAAAGCCTCTACTGTGATAGAGTTTGTATTTTACAATTTAACCCTCACATAATTTTCCAGATTAATCTCTCTTCATTAATTTGTACTTTCAAGGAAAGTGAATGTGTTAATTTTTTTTTTCCTACTTCATTGCCAATTATCCCACCTAGAATGATCTCCACACTGACCATTTGCCCAAGCTTTATTCTTTCTCCAAAACTCAGCTTAAACCTATCCGTGCGTTCTCAGTAGACAACACCAAAGTGCTTCCTATAGCCTTGATATACAACCTTTTCTGACAGCAAGTTAGTGGCAAGATGATTATGTCCCCTGGTAGCAGTGAATCAATATGCACTGATTCTCAGTGAATAAAGGGAGTTACTTTCACCAGGATCTTAGCCCCAAGGTGTGGGGTATGAATAATTTCAGAAAATCTCCCCAGTGATTCTGGTCTGCCTCCATACAGGAGACTGGCTCCTTAGTCTCTCTCCATACTCTGTTGATAATATGGTCTATACCTTATGCTTATCATTTAAATACATGCTGCTTTTTAAAAACTTTGTATTATGTAAATATTCATGCCTTACCTCTTTAATCAATGGAATGCATCAGAGAGAAGTAAGTAGGTCTATCACTTCTTGACCACCTTGCCTGCTTGCAATACTTGATTGTATATTTTACATACAGAATCCCAAGAAATACTGATATGATTATTAATTTGTAAATCATAAAAAAATAAATATACTTACCCTAAAAGCTGTTGCATGAAGCTTTCCATTTTTCAGATAAAGGATTGCTAAAGCCAGTCCCTCACAGGTTGTGTCTCACATTTCAATTTCAGAGTTGAAATATCAGGAGTTACACCTAAATGCAAGAATTAAAGCTGTAAGAAAAGGAAACGTTATGAACTTGCATTTTGAAAGAATTCTTAAGTAGGACATAAAAACTGCAAATATGACATTGTCTCTCTAGTGTAAAAATAATAAAAACTGAAAGAGTAATAAGATCCAAAATGTATAATAGATATTATAAAAATGAAAGGGAAGGAAAGTGCTCTAAAGGATATAACTATATGGATGTTTAAGTGTGTAAGATAGATGACCATATTACTAAGTTATCGTTCAATCATTGAACAGAATAGTTTGCACTGTCAATGTTTGAGTGTCTATCCACTTTTTATGCTTTGATTTTGTAACTTGGACAACTATTTCTAAGAAGACAATATGTAATTTATCAACTAGTGATTTCTTAGTGTTACTATTTTTTTAAAATTCTGTATGATTCCTACCCTTTTTTCTGTTTTGTCTTTTTTTTTCTTTTTTCTCTAAATAAAAAAAAAACTGGAGTTACTAGAATGGTTATTTTTAAGCTGACAGTATCAAGTGCTGACAATGATGCAGAAAAACTAGGGCAACTTTTTTCAAAAATAGGTTGTTTCTTATAAAGTAAACTACATTTATAGAACTTAAATATATCCACTTTTAAATTACTTTTGGTGATAATATAACATCATAGAACTTCACTTTTGAAGTTATCTCAAAGAGTAGCAGTTCATTTTTCAACAAGGCAATCAATCCCTCCTTCAATATCTCTTAATGTATGTTCTGGGCACTTACATTGCCACTTAACTGTCTCTTTGGTTAAATGTTCCTATCTCATTAGATTCCTGTAGAGAAAGTTTTTCTCATTCCTTTAGTTTTTAAAGCTATTTTAAATTTTTTATTAATACATGTTTGCAGAACATAATGACTACATTCCTGGTGGGGAATTGCTACATGGACATAACACAACTCGATTCTTTTTATTCTCCTTCCCTCGGACACCACCACTTCCACTGAGGTCCAGTGGTGCCAGCAGAGCATGCATCTGTATCTCCGGCAATGACTGTAGATCTGGACAAATGGCCATTAGTTTCACTGTAGTGTCTTGAAGTCAGTGACCTAAGAAAGCTAGAACCCATCATCCCCCAGGTAGAAGGCTCTTTCCAGCTATTTGTCCTTTTCTTAGCAGGCAATCAAATGCTCTAATAACAGAACGATAAATGGGAAGTGGTGGAGTGTGTGGAAATGTCCTTTAAGTAGGCGGAGTTCGGAGAGCTGGGTTCTTGCCCCTTTCTAACTCATCTATCTAGGACACCTTGGGGAAATTATTTTTTTTGGGGGGGGGCTCAGGTTTTGCAGTTGTTACATTAGAGAAGGTCAAACTAGAAGCTCGCTGTGTTCCCACTTGCATTTTATGATTCTCTGGTTATAGCTGTCAGGAACTTAAATTATATCATTCTCCCTTGTGACGATCATAAAAGAATTACCAGAAATCATTACCATTGCTTGCTTGGCTTTCAAAACGGAAACTGTTTTTATACCTTAAGTTGTTGTATACATTACAATAGAGTGGGTGGTTTACCTGCACTAGAAACTTCCTTCTCATAGCTCTGAAGGCTGAGAAGTCCAAGATCCAGGTGCGGGCAGATTTGGGTTCTGGCGAAGGTACATATTCTGGTTCCTAGATATCTTCTTGCTGCATCAACCCTGGTGCAAGCAGCAAGGTACAGGGCATTCTCCAGGTTGTCCTTTATAAGATGTCATGCTTTCTTTTTTATTAGTACCTGTTTGTTATACATAATGAGTAATTCGTCATGGAGAATATATATATATCGTACCATAATCCTTGTTTCTCCCCCCGATCCTTAGGTCCCCTTCCTATCTGCAAAATTCCCGCCTCTCTAAGTCATCTGTTTTACTAGTAACCCCAGTCATTAGGATGTTGCCTTATGACCTAATCACCACCCAAAGGTGCCACTCGATAATGTCATCATGTTGAAAGTTAGATTTCAAAATATGAATTTGGGAAGAACACAAGCATTCAGTCTGTACAGAAGTCTTCAGTGACTACAGAGGGTTGAAGAGAATAAACACTTTGGATTTTATTCCATCATACTCACTGTTAAAAATCCTAAAAGCAAGTTTCCTGGATGTTTTAAGATTGAGTCAGTTAGAAAGTTATGGTCCACTTAAATATGCAGGAACTTGTAGAGTTTTTTGTTTTGTTTTGTTTTGTTCTTTATTCCCTGCAACGAGTAATAACAGTCAGACTTCATTAGGAGAAGTTTTACCAGGGTTTTTTTTTTTTTTTTTTAACCAAGGCTTTGAATTCTGTGTTACTTTTGGTAAACAAGATGATGCAGGAAGTAAACAGTGAAGGATGGTCTCACAGATTCAAATTCCTTACTTAAGATACTTTTCTAATCAGGAAGGACATTTCTTTTTGTTTTGTTTTGTTTTGTTTTGTTTTGTTTTTTGGTACCAGGGATCAAACTCACAACCTTGTGCTTGCCAGGCAGGCGCTTATGCTGCTGAGCTAAATCTCCAGCCCAGAAAGGACATTTCTTAGGCAACATCTGATAGCCATGCCAATACCCACCCCCCAAAAAAAAAAAACTATGACAGGAAGATTCATGAAGGCTTGGGTTTGAGGTTGCGAAGATTATTTATTCTGTCATAACCGTGTGTTACACTGACACAATAGTTACTTGGTGGCTTATTCACAATGAGCATGGGTGCCTTTCTTTAGCATAATTCCCAAACTGGAAACTCCGGAGAAAACAGAAACACTGAAAGACTGAACTCATTGACTATCAAGCTTGGGTCAGATTCCTCTTCCATCCTGTTTCTGGGAGTACCCACTGTAAGAGACAGTACCTAGAAGGGCAAGAGCTGGGTCAAATGGAATTTCTAGTTTTAGTTTTTTGAGGAATTTCCACAGTGGTTGTACCAGCTCACATTTCCACCAACAGAGTAGAAGGGTTTCTCTTTGCCACGGCCTTGTCAGCGTATCATAGCAACACCTGCAAACCTATGGAAGTGGCCTGGAAGTCCAGAGTAATGGATAAAGAAAATGTGGTTTTTATTTTTATTTATTTATTTTGGTTTTGGGTTTTTGAGACAAGTTTTTGTTTTGTAGTTCAGACTGGCCTTGAACTCAATATGTAGCCCAGGCTGGTCTGGAACTCACAACAGTCCTCCCGTCTCAGCCTCCTGAGCCTATGGATTATACTCCTGCACCACATGGCCAGCACATTTTCCTACAAATGACTCAAGTTTATCCTTCTTCATGGCAGAAGGTGAATAAATACCACCTCTTTAAAATCCATGCATCTGTTTTTTAATTTTATTTTGAAGTGGAAAAGATTAAAATTTCAAAATAAAATATTTATAGGTTAAAAATGGTTAATACATTGCATATTTTTATCATTAAATTACTTATTCAGAGTACAAAATATCTGCATTTAATTATCCAAACAATATTGGCACAAATGTTTCTTTTCAATAAACTAGAGACATTAGAAGTAGAACTTCCTTAACTATATATATATATATATATATATATATATATATATATATGTGTGTATAATTCCTTTCAGCTTCTCACACTAGGAAGACATGTTGTTTACACATGTGAATCTGATTTATCTCACTTATGAGTATGGTCTCTAGTTGTATCCATTGACTTATAAAAGTCTCCAGTTTATCCTTCTTTATGGCTCAGTAGTACTCCATTGTATAAAAATACCATATCTTTTTTATTCATTCTTCAGTTGATGATTTAAGTTGTTTCCAAAATCTAGCTGTTACAAAATGTGCTGCTATAAACATAGGTGCATATATATTGCTGTGGTACAATGTTTTTAATTTTGAGGGGATATTCAGAAGAAAAAAATATTTGGGTCAAATGGGGCCTCCAATCTGAGTGTTTTAAGGAATCTCCACACTGATTTCCATAGTGGTTACACCAGTCTACAGTTCCACCAACAGTGAAGAAGTTTTCTTTTTCCCCCAAATTCCTTCCAGCATTTGTTATTGGTTGATTTATTCATAGTAGTCACTCTTTCTGGCTGTGGTGGAATCTCAGTGTCCAATGTCAGTGATGTTGAACATTTCTCCATGTATTTATTTTTCATTTGTATTTCTTTATCTGAGAAGTGTGTATTCATCTCACATGCCCATTTTTGGACTGGGTATTTAAATTTGGGAGGTCTGAAATTTTTTTGAGTTCTTTATGTGTTCTCCATAGTAATCGTTTGAAGAACAGCTGGAAAATATTTTTCTCCCACATTGTGGGTTGTCTCTTCTCCCTGCTGATGGTTTCTCTTACTGGGCAAAAGCTTTTTAATAAGATGAGATTCCAGTTGTTTTTTTTGTCATAGTTCCTATGTGACTGGGATTTTATTCATAGTCTTTTCCTACACCAATGTCTTCAATAGTTTTACCTACTCTATCTTCCATCAGATTTAATGTTTCTATTTCAATGTTTAGATCTTTGATCTATTCCAAATTCAGTTCAGTGTGTGGTGAAAGATATGGGTCCAGTTTTAATCTTTGGCATGTGCAGGGCCAGTTTTTCCAGCACCATTTATTAAGAGACTATCTTTCTTTCAGTGAATTTGTTTGCCACCTTTGTCAAAAATGCAGTGGCTTAGTGTGTTTGGAGCTATTTCTGCATCTTCTAATCTGTTCCACTGTTCTTTGGGTCTGATTTTTTTGTTTGTTTTGTTTTGTTGCCAGTACCATGCTATTTTTTTTTTAAATCACAATACCTTTATAGCATAATTTCAAGTCAGGGATTGTGATGTCCCTGTCTTGCCTTTGTTACCCAGAATTGCCTTTACTATTCTAGGTCTTTTCTGGTTCTAGATAAAGTTTAGGATTGTTTTCTCTAATTCTATGAGATATGCTGTTGGAATTTTGATTGGGATTCCATCAAATCTTTGTAACAGTTTTGGAAGTATGGCCATTTTCACTATATTGGTTTTTCCTATTTTTAGATTTTTTTTACGAATCTCCACACTGATTTCCATAGTGATTTACCAATTTATACTTCTAGTAATAATGAAGAAGGGTCCATTTTTCCTCCACAGGCTCACCAGCATTTTCCATTATTTGATTTATTAAAGATAGACAAATCACTTTCTGGAGTGAGGTAGGGTCTCAGTGTTGTTTTAATTTGCATTTCTCAAATTAATCCATAAATCTTGACACTGCTGGTGTTCAGATTTACTATACTTAAGATCTGTATCACTAACTTTGAAAGGTGAAATGTAAATTTTGAAAGAGGTTTGGATGAGGTCCTGCCTACTAAGATAATATTTGTAAACAAGTTATACCGATGTACCTTGATCTACTCTAGGTGTGACTAGAAGTTGATACTGGAAAGAAGGCTTGCGCTCTCCCACTGATCAACATGGCAAGTGTGCCAGGCTGATGCCAGAGGAAGTACTCCTTGCCTTTTATATTTTCACTGGCTTAGTTGTCTTGTGGTCAAAACAGGTGTTATTTTCTGAGAACATTTCTGAAAAATAGTGCACTTTGAAAGTTCATCAGGAACAACTGCACTGAAGAAAACGAGACACCATGGTAGCCACTGATAATTTCCTATCATTTTGATTCACAAGCCAATAATGCTTTTATTCTTGGTTGTGATTGGTTTTAATCTGTTTGCAATTATTTGATTTTAATATGTATGGACATATGGACAGCTATTTTGGAGAAAACAAGAGACATTATGGTAGCCATTATTGATTTCCTAGTGTCTGGTCTTGAAAGCCCTTAAGGCTCTCATTGTGTTTCGATTGCTTTTAACTATTTTGATGTGTATTAACTTATTGTGTGTGAAGGTATGGACAACGATTTTGAAGAAAACAAGAGACATGGTAGCCACTGTTGATTTCCTGCTGTCTTGTTCTGAAATCCTGTGTTATTTGCATTGCTTTACTCTGCTCTACTTTGTTCTGTTTTGTTTTGTTTTGTTTTGTTTTATTCTCTTTAAAATAAAAAAAGAAAAAGAAAAAAAGGAAAAGTTCATCAGGAGAAACTCCTAAGGCCAACAGCAAGATGACAAAACGCAGTGTTCCTAGAAAAACGGTAAATGACTCTCTCCCTGGACTGATCTCTACAGACACAATAAACCCTTTATAGTGAGAATTCCTGGACCAAACCAACAAAAAAATGGGAACCCTAAAGTCAGCTTTGTTTCCCTGAAGTCCACAAAGACCCACAATTTCCTCTAGCTTAAAAATACTGTCATGTCTTCGGCTGCTAACGGCGACTCCCTCATCTCAGGAAAAGCACTTAGCCAAGTGTGAGTTCTCACTATAGGGAGAGCAACTCCTGGCCAGTAGAGAGACTGTTCCCTTTGCCCCACCAATCCTGTCCAAGTATGCTATCGAGAAAGCTGGCCAAACAGAGATGGTTAAGCGGTTTAAAAGCCTCAATAAATGATCTGAAAAACAACAGCTTCTATAATTAAAAGAATTATTTAGTGAATGACAGCTGTTCTGACAGCTGGAGGTAAAACAGTGAACAAGACAAATCCCACTGGTGCTTGCATAGCTCATGGGCCTCTGACGGAGGGGGAGGAAGGGCTTCCGGTATGAGAGTCTGATGAGTGGTAGGATAAGAGGTGATAGCAGCTGCTACCTCAACCATCCCTTTGGCCACTTTGTTCAGTGTTAAAATTATAATACGCACCACAACACAGCAAATGACATGGTATAGTAGAAATGGTCTCCCTAGAATAAAAAAAATATGGGAGAAGGAGAGGCAGGGGTGGGGAAGGTAACCAGGAATGGTGATGACAATACTATAATTATTTGGCCCAGTTTTTACCTTTCAGAGATGTTTCAAACACTTTATATCAAGATCCGATCTGTTTTGCAAAGGATACATCAGGACATTTTCCTGACAGGCGAAATAATTAGAGTAGGAAAAGAAGGCAAAGGATATTTTTGGTGTAAAACTGAAAAATCAAAGTACTACCTTGTTTCATGCTCACAGAAGCTTTGTTTTTTTTTAAAGGTAACTTTTTTTTTTAAGGTAAACTGACCTTTTTGCTGTGAGCTCTGAGCATCCTCCCCAATAACACAGCCACCTACCTGAGTCAGACTGCTCAGACAGAAAAGCCCCTGGACACACAGGCTTGCAAATGAACAGGGAAGATGTTGGCACTGAAGTGTGTTGGGGTTTGATCAGGAATATTGGTTAAATGAAGGTTTATGGCCTGTTTGTGCATTGAGGCATGGCAAGCACCTGAAAGTTATTTTGCTGTACCCCTCTGAGCCCTGCCTGAGTGCAGACCACCTGCTCCAGAGTCCCCGCCCCAAATACCTTGTCACCTGGTCCCCGTTGCATGTTGGCATCTGTGCTTCTTTGCTGAAGCTCTGGGCGCAAAAATGCAGTTACATAGTTAAACATTTTAAACACCTGTCTCCATGGAAACAGTGCCAGGAAAAAAAGCTTTGACCCAACCCGACTATGCTCATTGGATTTGTGCCCCTTATCCAGAGCCAGAGGTTGACTGGTTTCCCTTGGGCCCTGGCCACTCACCAAGCACTGTGCTCCCTGGATTATATTTAGGTAAACACCACACAATTCCGAGGAGCATCGGCAGCCAGTTAGGGAGCAACAGTGGGAAGCCTAGTGTTTGGGGTTTTTTTCTTTCTTTTTGTGATCCTGAGGATTGAAACCAGGGCCCTCCCACTGAGATATCACTAGCCATTTTTTATTTTAGACAGGGTCTTGCTGATCCCAGGCTGGGCTTGAACTAGTGGCCCTCCTGCCTCAGTTTCCCAAAATGCTGGGATGTTGAGGTTCACAGGCATTGGTCACCCTAACCAGCTAAAACTGCTTTAGGGAGAAAATATTGGGGGGCACAGTTCTTAACAGGGTAGCCTGGTCTCTTGAGAAACCTTTTTTTCACATCTTCAGTAACACTCTTCTGCTTTAAAAAAAAAAAAAAAAAAAAAACATTAGTCCTATATGAAAATTTTATATTTACTCTCTCTGGAAAAGAAAAACAATTTAGTTAAAAACATTACATTCATTTTGAGAGCTAAGATTTAAGTACCTGTTGTCAGGCACAAAATTTTTTTCTTAATGAGTGAGACCTAAGTGAAAATCTGTTTCGATGAGTCCCAGGAGAATAAAATGCTATCTGCCAGGCTGTAGTCTGCAGACAGGATGCCGTGTGGGAATCCTGTGTGCTGGTAATCGTCTGGGTAGAGGTGAGGCCAACACCAGGAGGAAGGAGAGAGAGAATATGAAGGATGCTAATTTGGCTTACGTCATACATTCTACTCAGTGCAGAATCAGCATCTACCAGCACACTGCACCAAAAGGTATTTTTCCTAGTTCCCAGCAGGGGGACCTCAATGACTATAGCCAGATGATTTGCATTTTGAACTCTGGCGAAGAAAAACCTACAGGCTTTCAGAATTAGCTTGAGGAGCTTGGCTTCTCATGCTGTTTTTCAATCAGATGCAATTTTTAATTTTTTTTTATTTTAAAGAGAATAAAACAAAAGAGGACAGATCTAAACAAATCAGAACAGAACAATGTAAGCAACACAGCACTTCACAACGAGACAATTGGATATTAACAGTAGGTATCATAATGTCTCTTTCTTTGAAATAGTTGAGCTTAGCTTTACACACAATAATGTCAAACATAACAAAATAGAATAAAACTACTCAAGAGAATGAAAGTATTGCAAGCTATTCTGAACCAAATAACTGAAGATGAGCAATGGCTACTATATCATTTTCCATAAAAAATTGTTTATACTATCATACATATTAAAATCCAATAAGATACAATGTGATAGAACCAATGGTAATAGAAAAACAAAACCATGGTAGGACTTCAGAGCAAGATGATATTAAATCAACAATGGCTGCCATATTGTCTTTTCTTCAAAGTAACTATTCATACCATCACATATATTAAGATCAAACAAAACAGAATAAAACCATTCCAATCAATGAATGAAAACATAAGACTTCAAAGCAATATAATGGTGAACCATGATTACTATAAAATCTTCTGTACTCTTACCATTTCTTGCACTAGGGAGATTATACAGCAGTTATACATGTGAGTTTGATTTATTTCACTTATGAGTATAGATTCAAGTTGCATCCATTTATTTATAAATATCTCAATGTGATCATTCTTTATAGCTGAGTAGTACTCCATTGTATAAAAATGCCACGATTTTTATCCATTCCTTGGTTGATGGGCACTTAGGTTGTTTCCAAGATCTGGCTATTACAAATTGTGCTGCTATAAACATGGGTGTACATATACCACTGTGGTAAGATCTTTTCAGTTCTTCTGCTTAGATCTGTCCTCTTTTTTTTTATTCTCTTTAAAATAAAATTTTAAAAAACTGAAAGGAATATGCCTAAGATTGGAACAGCTGGGTCAAATGGGACCTCCAACCCCAGCTTTTTGAGAATCTCCAGATTGACCTCCACAGTGGTTGCACCAGTCTACACTCCCACCAACAGTGCAGAAGAGTTCCTTTTTCCCCACAGCCTCTCCAGCATTTGTTGTTGGTAGTTTTGTTGATCCTGGCCATTTTTCTGGAGTGAGATGGAATCTCAGTGTAGTTTTAATTTGCATTTCTCTAATGACCAATGATGATGAACATTTTTTCAAGTATTTATTTGCCATTCATATTTCTTCATTTGAAAACTGTGTGTTCATCTCGGATGCCCATTTTTGGATTGGGTCTTTGAATTTTGGGGGGTCTGATTTTTTAAAAATTCTTTATAAGTTCTAGACAGAAGTCCTTTGTCTGAGGGACAGTTCACTAAGATTTTTTCCCAGTTTTTGGGTTTTCTTTTCACTCTGATGGAGATTTCTTTAGACATGCAGAAACTCTTTAATAAGACATGATCCCAGTTATTGATTCTGGGAAGTATTTCCCATGCAGTTTGGTTCTTGTTCATGAATTCTCTAACAACCCCTATGTCTTCAAGATTTCTACCTACTTTGTCTTCCAACAGATTAAGTGTTTCTGTTTTAATATTTAGATCTTTGATCCATTTAGATTTTAGTTTAGTACATGGTGATAGGCATGGGTCTAATTTTAGTTTTTGGGATATGGAAAGCCAGTTTTTTCAGCACCATTTATTAAAGAGACTGTCATTCTTCCAGTGAACATGCTTGGCCCCTTTATCAAAGATAAGGTGGCTAAGTGTGTTCGTAGTTGTATCTTCTAGTCTATTCCATTGATCTTTAGGTCTGTTTTTATTCCAGTACCATGTTAATTTTATTACAGTAGCTTTGTAGTATAACTTCAAGTCAGGGATTGTGATGCCTCCTGCCTTGGCTTTGCTGCTTAGAATTGCCTTTGCTATTCTAGATCTCTTCTGGTTCCAGATAAATTTTAGGAGTGATTTCTCTAGATTTATGAGGTATGTTAGTGGTATTTTCATTGGGATTGCATTGAATCTGTATAACAATTTTGGGAGAATGGCCATTTTTACAATATTTATTCTTCCTATCCATGAACAAGGGATGTCTTTCCCATTTACTGAGGTCCTCTTCAATTTCTTTTTTCAGGGTATTATAATTTTCCCTGTACAACTCTTTTATATCTTTCGTTAGATTAATTCCTAAGTATTTCAGTTTTTTGGATGTTAGTGTGAAGGGTGTGGCTTCTCTTATTTCTCTCTCAGTGATTTTGTTGTTGGTGTATAAGAATGTTATTGATTTTTGAGTATTGACTTTGTATCCAGCTACATTGCTGAATTTATTTATTATATCTAGGAGTCTTTCAACAGAGGTTTGGGGGTCTTCCATGTAGAGTATCATGTCATCTGCAAATAATGATAATTTAACTTCTTCTTTTCCTATCTTTACTCCTTTTATTTCCCTTTCTTGTCTAATTGCTCTGGCTAGTATTTCCAGTACTATGTTGAATAGGAGCGGCGATAAGGGACATCCTTGTCTTGTGCCTGATTTCAAGGTAAAGGCTTTCAGTTTTTGGCCATTTAATATTACACTGGCTGTTGGTTTGTTGTAGATGGCTTTTATCATATTGAGGTAAAGACCATCTATTCCAATTTTCTGTAAGGTTCTTATCATGAATGGGTGTTGGATCTTATCAAAAGCTTTTTCTGGATCTATAGAAATGATCATGTGATTCTTACTTTTGGCTCTATTGATATGGTGGATTACATTTATTGATTTATGTATGTTGAACTATCCCTGCATGTCTGGGATGAATCCCACTTGGTCATGGTGAATAATCTTCTTGATGATTTGCTGCATCCTGTTTGCCAATATTTTATTGAAAATTTTTGCCACTATGTTCATTAGGGAGATTGGCCTGTAGTTCTCTTTTTTAGTTGGGTCTTTCTCAGGTTTTGGTACTAGAGTGATATTTGCTTCCAGTAATGACTTAGGAAGAATTGCTTCCCTTTAGATTTCATTGAAGAGTTTAAGGAGTGTCGTCATTAAGTCTTCTTTGTATTTCTTGTAGAATTCCACAGTGAATCTGTCTGGGCCTGGGCTCTTATTTGTTGGTAGGGACTTGATTACATTTTCAATTTCATTAATAGAAATTGGGTTATTCAGCAGTTTTACATCTTCTTGATCTAGCTTTGGTGGTTCATATGTTTCTAGGAATCTGTCCATTTCTTCTGTGTTATCAAACCTATGAGAATACAGGTTTTCGAAATAGTTGTTGATGATCTTATTTCCACAGGGTCAGTAGTGATTTCACCTTTTTCATTCTGTGTCTTTTCTTTCCTTTTTAAAATTAGGTTGGCTAGGGGCTTATCAATTTTATTTATTCTTTCAAAGAACCAACTCTTTGATTCATTGATTCTTTGTATTGTTTTCTTAGTCTCTATTGCATTAATTTCTGCTCTGATCTTTATAATTTCCTCCCTTCTTTTGGCTTTGGGCTTGGCTTGCTCTTCTTTTTCTAGATGTTGAGGTGTAATATCAGGTTGCTTATTTGTGTTCATTCTGTTTTCCTAATGTGGGAACTCAGTGCAACAAATTTTCCTCTGAGGACCACTTTGATTTCATCCCAAAGGTTCCAGTAAGTTGTATTTGTATTTTCATTTGCTTGTAGATATTGTTTAATTTCTTCTTTAATTTCCTCTGTGACCCACTGATTGCTCAAGAGTGTATTATTCAATCCACTCTGGTTTGATTATTACCTGCCTTTGAAGTTTCATACTGTCTACAATGTTTTATTTTACTAATATTGTTATTTACTGCTATACTCAATTATACTGTTATATTCAATTATGCCTGATGATATAGACATTCTATTGAAGATAATAAGAAACAACACAGTAATCATTGTAGATCACCTTGTACTGTGGTTTTATATGACTTTTTGGTTTCATGTTTTTGTAGGAATTTGTTTTGTTTTGTCTTGCTAAGTTTTGTCTTTCCCTCTAATACAGAAAGTATAGAAATACATGCAGAGATTCATACATGCGTAGCTGTTCACACTCCCACTGTTTGACTATCTACTTTGTATGCTTTAATTTTGTAACTTGAACAACTATTTCTAAGAGGATAATATGTAATTTATTAACTAGTGATTTCTTATTGTTTCTTTTTTTTGGAATTCTGTATTATCTCTACCCTTTACATACTTTTGTTTCTCTTTAAATAAAATCTAAAAAAAAAAAGAATGTATTATTCAATTTCCATGTGTTTGTGGGGTTTTTGCAGTTACTTTTATCATTAATTTCTAGTTTCGTAGCACTATGATCTGATAACATGCATGAGAGAATTTCAATTCTTTTGCACTTACTTAAATATGTTCTGTGGGTTAGTATATGGTCTATTGCTGAGAAGAATGTATATTCTGGTGTTGTTGGATGGAACACTCTGTATACGTCTATCAAATCCATTTGTTCACAGGTGTGATTCAGTTCTGTTATTTCTTTGCTGGTTTTCTTTCTAGTTGATCTATCCCTTTGTGTCAATGGTGTGTTAAGGTCTCCTGTTATAATTGTGTTATTGCCTATTTGATTTTTCATTTCTGTTAATACTTGCTTTGTGTAGCTGAGTGCTCTGGAATGTGGTGCATATATATTTAAGATTGTTATCTCTTCCTCTTGCAGTTTTCCCCTAACTAGTATGTAGTGACCTTCTTTATCTCTTCAGACCATTCTTGGTTTGAAGTTCACATGGTCTGCAAACGGAATAACTACCCCTGCTTTTTTTTGAGTTCCTGTTGCATGGAGTATTGTTTTCCATCATTTGACTTTCAGTCTATGAGTTTCCTTTTGGGTTAGATGGGTTTATTGTAGACAGCATATGATTGGATGTTGTTTCTTGACCCATTCTGCCAGTCTGTTTCTTTTAATTGGTGAATTGAGGCCATTTACATTAATGATTATAACTGTCATATATTGATTTATTGTTGACATGTTATCTTTCTGATGTTGTATCTTAGCTTTCCATTCTTTTTGATTGTCTGTCTTGCTTAGTGGTTTTTTCCTATGTGTATCTAGAATGTCTTTCAGTATTCTTTGTAGGATTGGATTGGGGATCACGAAGTTCTTCAGCTGTTCTTTGTCATGGAAGTATCTTATTTCTCCATCCATTTTGAAGGACAGTTTTGTAGGGTACATCAGTCTGGGTAAGAAGTTGTTTTCCTTTAGGATCTGAAACACTTCACTCCATGCTCTTCTTGACTTCATTGTTTGTGTTGAGAAGTCTGCTGTGATTCTGATAGGTTTTCCTTTATTGGTGATCTGTCTTTTCTCTCTAACAGCTTTTAATATTCTATTCTTATGTTGGATTTCTGGGATGGTCATTATTATACGTCTGGGTGTAGTTTTGTTTTGGTTATGGCTATTTGGAGTTCTAAATGCTTCACTAATCTGTATGTCAGTTTCCATACTCATGTTTGGGAAGTTTTTAGCTATTACTTCTGTAAATAGCCTCTTGATATCATTTGTGTTGTTTCCTTCTTTTTCATTTATCCCTACTAATCTTATGTTGTTTTTCTTTGCATCATCTTGCAGCTGTTAAATTGTTATTTCCTGATTTCTTGTTATTTTTAGAAGATCTTTCCTTTCCTGTTCACTAGCTGCAATCTTATCTTTGAGGTCTGAGATTCTATCTTCACTTTCGTTGAGGTGGTTTTTGCAACTTTCAATAGAATTTTTGATTTCCTGTATATCTCTTTGAATCTGCTTCATGTATTCTGTTTGTTTCTTAAAATGTTCATTCAGGGATTTTATCATTTTGCTTTGTTCCTCTAATTTTTTAGCTGTGTCTTTGTTGGATGCATTCAGTATTTCTTTCACTACTTTTATCTTTTCTTCTTTTACCTGGGAGATTATTTCTGATTTGAGTTCTCTCATAGCTTCCCATACTTGTTTCTTTATTTCAGTTGATATCACTTCAGGTATTTCAGGTGTATGGCTAGAATTTTCTTCTATGTACATGGCTCTTAGGCTTTCTTGGGATGGGCTGGAGGTTTGAGATTGCATTTTGGTCTTTCTTTTTGTCATTTTCCTATATTTCCGTGTTTCCAGCGATGTTCCAAAGCTTTCCCTGGATGTGTTGGAAATCACCTCCTGCGCCCTCCACTACTGGGACTCATGTGGCTTTGGCTCCCCTCACACGGTGGGCCTGGTTCCCCTGGTTGAAAGAAGGTCGCTGGGTGTGGTCTATTCAATTCTGCAGAACCTCTGGGGTATAGTCCAGTGTCCTAGGGGGCTGGGCAGGCACCCAGCCACCGGGATCAATGGTCCCAAACTTTTCCTGGGCCTGCACTGGCGAGCTGCAATTCACCTCGCAGCAGCAGTGCAGACCTGGCTCCAATCAGATGCAATTTTATGTTTTGTGTGGATATTTTTTTTTTTTTGGCCTTTTTGAGACAGGGTCTCACTATGCAGTTCAGGCTGGCCTTGAGCTCACTTTGTAGACTAGGCTGGTCTCAAAATCACAAGGATCCTCCTGCCTCACTTTCCCTAGTGCTGGGTTTGTGTGGATCTTTATTGGTAGATTAAGTCACTTAATTAAGGTAAGGTTTTTGTTGTTCTTCATTCTGATAAGTTCCCGTCTCACTAAGTTTAAAAAGATAAACATTTATTCAAGTCTGTTCTCCATGCTCATTTGGCTTCCATGTTAGTCAGTTCCTCTTTTTAAACCTACCCTGTGTTCATTTTATTCATTCATGTGAGGTTCCAGTGAACTGTGGCCTGCATAGGACTTAAACTTGGTCTTTTTATTTACCATACACTCTGCAACCAAATCCTATTGATTTAGTTGACAAGATATAGTATGGTCCTAATCCAAGCACATTCTGAGGGAGGATAGAAGATATATATATATATACACACATATATATATACATATATATGTATATATATATACATATATATATATGTATATGTATATATATATATATATATATTAAAGGCAAAAAGGAGACAAGGAAATTGGATTTTTAAAATTATATTTTTTAAAGAAAAAAAGTATAATTTCAGGACATAAAAGGAAACTCTCTTTAAAAAAATTCCTAGATGGGGCTGGGGATTTAGCTCAGCAGCATAAACACCTGCCTTGCAAGTATGTGGTCATGTGTTCGAACCCTGGCACCAAAAAAAAAAAAAATTCCTAGACGCCTTGAAGGCCTTTATGTCTCATGCATACTGTATCTCACCTGCAGCCAGCTTGGTCTGCAGTATGATTCCCCCAGATGTTACATGCTTTGCTTCTTTGCATCACTTAGACCCATGTTCTGACCTCCCCATGTAAAACATCACCATCATCTCTCCTTACTGCTTTGTCCCATTTTAATCCATTCATAACCCTTATCACTGGAAGCAATTTTCTTTTTTTAAAGTTTTCCTTATGTGCCATTTTTATCCCTCCATGAGAATAAAATGCTGCCTTGATGATTGGGATTCCCTAGCACCTGAGAAGTACCTTTTTGCAGAATAGGCACCGAATAAATACATAAACTAGGCCAGGCGTGGTGGCGCAGATCTGTAATCCCAGCACTCAGGAAGCCAAGGCAGGAGGATCATTGCGAGTTTGAAACCAGCCTGGGCTACAAAGTGAGCTAAAGGCCAGCCTGAACTGCATAGTGAGAACTTTTCTCAAAAAAAAAAAAAAAAAAAAAAAGACAAACAAAAATATGTAAATGAGAAGTATCTATCAAACTTAGATCTGTCAAATCTGCCTCCCACACGGTCCTTCTAGCACCTCTAGCACCAGCTTTTTCTTGCTTAATCCTAGAAAAGTTCCTCCAGTCTGGATCATCTTTTTTATCCTATTTCTTTGCATAATTTTATTTTTTTCTTATCTATATTCTAGGCCAGTCATTAGTTTGCTGGATTCTACAGCTCTGTGTTAAACGTGGAGTACTTGTCAGCCATTGTCTTAAGGATAATCCTGCTCACAGTTCTGTGAGTGAGACTCTATTACTATCCCAGCTTTATAAGTGAAGAAAGTGAGGCTCAGAGAGACTAACCAACCTGACCAGGTTGAGGCAGGAGATTCGGGCATGGGCAGCCATCTGGGCAAATGAGCATAACCAGTCAATCACGGAGATCCAGGACATGAGCGCAAGAAAACTGCTTCCAAATCCTGCACCTGGCGCTCATTAAAACTGCTACCTGCAGTTCTCCTGGCTCAAGGTCAAACAGGCTTTGGATAGGATGGCCCAGGTCTGACATCAGCCTGAGGAAAGAGAGATAGGACAAGAGGCGTGGGCTTTTAACCTCATGGCCACTGTAAGCTCTTTCAGTGATCTGCTCAGCATTCTGAAGAACACATTTCTCTTCCTGCACTCACTGTGCAGAACATACTTTTCCCTTATCTTTAATAAATATAAAACCTCACTACATTGAGTGTTTCCTGTCCAAATCTTTGTTCAGAATAATGAAAGCCTAAAAAGGACACCCAGGAAGCACATGCCATCCCAGATAAGTCACATGGTTTAGTGAGCCAGAACAAGACCCCGTTGTGGCTCACATGTGAGTCTACACTCTTAATTTGCTTGCTGCCTGGGGGTTGCTTTCATAAAAACAAAACAAAACAATCCCAAATGATACATTTTAAAATCAGCGCTTACAAATATGATCTTTACAGATGGAAACAGAACTTAGAAGAAACCACTTTTAAAAACAGTATCTCGGGGGACAATTTCATTTGTAAAGTTTGCAGTTAGCATGCACAAGGCCCAGGGTTCAATCCCCAACACAACAAAAACAAAGCCCCCAAATAAAGCCAAACTATACACACTTATAGGTTGTTATACAAATTCAGTACACGTTTGAATTACTGTTATAATCCAGGTATAGTTTGAACATGTAAGGTGGAGTAATATGATAATTTCAAGGTGATGGTAGAAATAAAAGAATATTTAAGATCTATGACTATGTGAGCATTCTAGATTTTTCCTCAAGTCACAGTGTTTTTGTGGCTCCTGAATTTGTTAATGTATAAAGTCAAACTGGGTGGGTGTTACAGAGTACTTGTTTTGGAGTTCCTAACCTGAGTTAGAAAATCATCCAGTAGTCTCTCTCTCCCAAGTCACAAACCTTCCTCTTCTCTTTTTTTGGGTCCAAAAATGTCTTCTTCAGCCACCATCTATTCTTTCACCCAGGCCGGCTGTCTCTGGGGTCTTCTCCTGAGATGAATCCTACCTCTCACCCTCTTTTCCCATGCTGTCATTCTTTTTGCAGTCACTCCCAAAGAACTCTTGATATTAAAACTTTTTTCTATAATCATTAGAAACTTCATTGAAATAAATGTATGAAGGGAAAAGTTAAAAAACTAAATCCAAACATTGAAAAGTTATTAAATTTATGAAAAGAAGAAAGAAAACTTCAAAGTATTTAACCTCAGCTCCCAAGTGTGCTGTGAAATTTGTTTTGCAGGGTGTTAACAGGCAGGGAAGTGGTTTGCATTCAAATTAAACTTGGAAGCTCTGGTTTAAAAGAAGTAATATAACTTTATTTGTTACAAACCTTCTCAGAGCCTTTAAATGGAGATATAATTTTGAGATAGCAGAAGAGATGGGCCTTGTGTTCCAATCTTTTCAGATATAAACATGCAATAGTTACAGCACTCACCACTTATTCTAATAATTATTCTAGCAAGTGGCATTATATAATGGCCTCTCGATTCTTTCTTTCTTTCTTTCTTTCTTTCTTTCTTTCTTTCTTTCTTTCTTTTTCTTTCCTTTTCTTTCTTTTTTTCTTCTCTTCCTTCTTTGGTGCTGGGGATTGAACCCAGGGTCTCATGTGCTAAGCAAGTGCTCCACTACTGAGTTACATTCACAATCTCTCCATGCCTCACTTCTGGGGCTGATTTTTTTCTTATCCTGAATCTCTTTACCTGACAAAATATATCAAAGAGATGGAACAACAGCTGTTGGGCTGGGCCATCAAGTCTCCAGTGTTTCAAGTAATAATGTGTTTAAAGATCTTGGCTTAGTGGTCACCCTTCCCCTTTCAGTTTGGTTCTGCTTCCTCTGGGGTGGTTACCCCCGAGCCGTCCCCTGAGAGGTAAAGTGTGGGGAACAAGAGGCTACAAAAGTAAGTACAAAGGAGCAGCTGTGGGGTGTGGCACCTACAGAAGAGCCATGAAAAAAACAATATATTAAATTCTTGTTGAACAGAAGGACTTTTTTTATTTAAAGAGAAACAAAAGCATGTAAAGGGTAGAGATAATACAGAATTAAAAAAAAGATAAACAATAGGAAATCACTAGTTGATAAATTACATATTGTCCTCTTAGAAATAGTTGTTCAAATTACAAAATTAAAGCATACAAAGTAGATATTCAAACAGTGAAAGTGTAAACAGCTATGCATGCATGAGTCTCTACATGTATTTCTATCCTTGAACAGAAGGACTTTTGCAAAGAATTTAAACAATAGATGACTCCCTCCTCAAAACTTCTGCTTCAGAATAAACCAGTCCCAGGACAAAATGTAGTAAAACCAGGATGAAATGTAGTAAAACCAGAGATGCTGAAGGATATAAGCAGAAAGTCACATGACTTCGAATAAGATGCAGGCATTTTCAAAAAATCAAGAAAGATAAATTTGAAGCTATGCACACAGACAGGATGCATATGATCACTAAGTATGACTGCATGAAATGCAGGGGCCAAGTTAAAAGGAACATTTCATTTTCCTTTAATGAAGTTTTTGTCCTGTGGCTTTCAGTTTGTAAGCTTCACATACGATTTGTTCCCTTCTTGTACTCTTTCATCTGAAGCAGGATTACGTACTACAGATATGACTATACGTTTGGAAATCTGTTTACTTCTTGGTGGCACAATCTAATCTGTTGAGGCTCCATTCCTTTGATGCAGCCAAAATTGATCTCTGTCAGTTGGGGGATTTTCTCTTTTAGGGTTGCACCTAATTTTTGGAGGGTGCTTCCAGAGATGAGATGCTGTGTGGGCTGTAGTGTTTGAGTCCAGTCTTTGCATATCATTGGTCCATTCTGGAATCCACTATGATGTTCAAGAGTAGGCACAAGGCACCCCCCACTGCTCGGCTCCCTTGGGACCCACACCCTCATTATCTATCTTCCTGAGAGTCTTCTCTCTTCTTGTCTGTTCTTGGTCTTTCCCTTTGTTCTGGGGATCCACACACCTGTCTGGAACTCCAGGAATCCATCCTTTCCATCCAACTTGAATGGGTGAGAGGGAAGAGGAAATGGGTCCTTCTCAGGGGTCATGTTACTATGGCTGTTCTACTTTATAACTTGCTTCTTTCCCTCACACCTGGGAAATTTTGTGTAATGGTGAGTGGGAATTCTTCTTCTAAATTATCAAGTTATTCTTAGTTTGCCCAACACCCTTCTCAGTCCCTTGGGGACCCAGGGTTTGGAGACTCAAAAGCAAAAAAAGCTAGTTTTTTTTTTTTTTCCCTACTTTCTGTTCACTTACCTTGCCTGGGGCAACAAAACTCAGAATAAACTCTTTGCTCTTTGAAAGATGATAAGAATGACAAAGTAAGAAAATATATTCCAGAAAAACATTGGCTAATGCTTCAACAGTGTATCTTACCTCATAAATTTCTGTTGCTTAATCTGTATCATAGATGGTTTCCCTAGCGTATGGACTAAAGATTTGATCTGTCCGCGTAAATGTAACACACAAGCTCTAATAAAATGCACAGGAACTCTTAAGGAAAAAATATTACTGTAACAAGGGAAATTACATGAGATATAATCAGATTACATGAGGTAGGGATCCATCTCTACTATAACCTGACTCTAGAATTCTAGGCTAACTGCTTCCCTTCTAAGCATAGGTGTTCTCATTTATAAGTAGTGATGATAGCATTTACTCCAAAAGATTTTTGGGTGTTTTATTAAAATTAGTGTTAATATTTTGTGTTGCTGAAGATCCTAAATCTAGGGCCTCATACATGCTAGGCAATCACTCTATCCCAGAGCTGCATTCCTCAGTCAGTTAGATTTTCATGAAAATTAAATTTAAGTAAGTAATCAAGGGGCACGTGATAGCCATTCGATAAATACTTGTTTGTCCATTTATTCATCCATCCATTCACATGTTCATTCTTTCTTCAAGTTTGCATGCATTTATCCTCTATAATAAGACTACAGCCACTATTAATGCAAATAGGTGGGTGTGTGGGTGTGACTCTAACCTAGCCATTTACTCAGTCATTTATAACTACACTTTAAGTGGGATCAGTGAGGGCAAGCGCTGGATTCACTATTCCCATGGATGTCATGAAATGATAATTTTGACTCACTCTTCTCATTGGCCTTACTAGCTTAAGGTCAGTACGTTTTGAGCAGGAATAGTAACTTTAGTGACAGATTGTCTTTAATCATACATGATATGGACAACAGCCTCCACCTCACTCTTCTCAATGAGTGTTACTAGTGATATTTTATACAGAAGATAGGATGGCCTAAAGTCTTATCACTAGAGCAGAATTCATAACTGCTTTTAACTGAGGAACAATTCTCATACCATGAGGTACACAATTCAATTGATTTTGACAATTCTATGTATCCATGTGACCACTGCTGTATTTTTTGTTTTGTGGTACTGGGGATCAAACCCAGGCCCTTGAGCATGCTGGACTATCGATGCAGCACACCATTACTCCAGATAAGAATTTAACATTTTCATCTCCCCAGAAGTCCCCTCATATTTTCTTATAGTAAATCCCACACCGAATTTTGTTCCTTTTCCTTCTCCTCTTTCTTCTTCCTCTCCTTCTCCTCCTTCTTCCCTTTCTTGTTCCCCTTCCACTCCTCCTCCCAGTCCTTCTCTTCCTTCTCCCTTTTCTTCTTTCCCTTCCCTTCCTTCTCTTCCTCTTTTTCCTCCTCCTTTCCCTTTTTCTTTTAAGGATCCACCCACTTTATTTGACATTGAAACTCTTGCAGCTTTGTAGGAAGTAGAATAATAGAGCCAACATTTACTAAGAAGTTTACATGAATCATCTCACTTAATATTCACAACTATCATACATATGCTGCTGAAGTGAGCACATATTCACAACTATCTCATGGGGTGGAACTATGATTTCTCCCATTTTACAGATGAGGAAGATGAAGCTTAATAAGATAAAGCAAGTTGGCCAGGCATCAAAGAGTTCTTTACTGGAAGAGCTTAGATTTTGAACCCAGATTGGTCTGATGCCAAAACTTAATTTTTTTTTTTTTTTTTTTTAGCAACGCTGTGGCGTGAACCTGGGGGTTTGTGTGTGTTAGGCAGGTGTTCTACTGCTACACTGCATCCCTGGCTCTGGAGCTTGATTTTTAAACCACTATACTACTGTACTAAAGAGTGTAGGCACCCTGAGGTTTAGATAATGGTTGTAATTTTCCTGGGTCTGGATTTTATGAGAAAAGGAAAGAGTAAATTGGTTAATAATACACCCATTTGCACAGTACAACCTGATTTCTTTTATAATATCGTCACAAAACTTGTTGCCCTTTCATTAACTCGTGCCTGCAAGTTTCTTGCCAACTGACTGTCGCAAGCTCTGATGGAGATCACAGTAATGATGGTAAATGAGAGCAGATATTTTTAAGTGCTTGCTATGCAGGCGCTGTGTGATGTGCAACACCTGCATTTCCTCATACAATTCTCATTCTTGCTCTGAGGGTAGGCTCTGTTACCAGCATCTTATTTGCAGACTAAAATTACAGGGCTTAGAGAGTTCTGAGTGATTTGCAGTGCAGCACAATTACAAAGTGATGGAGCAAATCTGGGCCCGCTCAGCACTTCTGACACTGCTGTATACATCTTTGTCATCCTCTGTGGCTGTCCTCTGTCCTGCTCCTTAAGAATAGTCTTGGTTTCTTCTGGGCATTGTGGTGCTCACTTGTAATCCCAGCATGATGGAGTCTGAGATAGGGCTATGAATTCGAATCCAGCCCGGGAAATTTTGCAATTTAGTAAGACCATGCCTCAAAATTTAAAAAGGACTGAGGAGAAAGCAAAGTGCAAAGGTCCTAGTTTCTACCTCCAGTATAGAACAAAAAGTTTGGTCTTCCACCAGTTTTCATTGGTATAAATGCATGAGTGTGAACTTGTGTCGCTCGTTTTCTTTTAGATAAGATCTTGTTAGTCCCAAACAGGCAGGTCCAGCTGGTCTTCAGAACTTGAACAATAGCTAGGCTGACTCTAAGTCAGGTTTTGAAATAGAAAAAGTTTGCCTTGGGCATTTTATCTTCTTCTGCACAGTTCCATACCCTGTAAGTACCCTGTTAACCAAGAACTCCTGTAACTTTCAATTGCTGGAACCCAGATCTTTTCAGAAGGGCTGAATTTTTCAGCCCACATCTATCGGTTGATGCTTCCTTTGCCTCCCCTTCCCTGGCCAGGGCTGGCTTTCCCATCCAAACCCCAGCAGACTTCTCATGAGGGAGGTTGGCTATGGCCTCCAGATGCCTGAGGTTTCCTAGAAACAGGACACTATCTATTTTTGGCATATGCTAAGACTGGTAGGAAAGCCAGACAGTCATCATTCATGACAGATAACAACAGCTAATCTGTGCACAGCATTTAGTCTGTGTGCCATACTGTTCTGAGTTCCCTGTATGGTGTGTGTTTTATTTAATCTTCACTACAGCCCTGGAAGATGTATTCATCCAGGCACTGGTAGAAACAGAACATGTATGAGTGAATTCTTCAGAAAATTTAAGGAAGGGAGTGTTCACATGTAAGCACATTGAAAGGGATCAGTCAGGGAGGCAGAAGCATCCAGAAGACCAGCAGCATGGGCAGCTCTTCCCAGCCCTCATCAGGTGAGGAAATAGTGTAATGAGAGCCTGATGAGGGATTGTTTTGGAAGAGCTGCTCTGTGATGCCTTTGGTGGAGTGAGGTGTGGCCAGACCTCATGTGTGGGAGGTGAATGACTAACTCCAGGGAGGTGCTAGGGCTGGGTGGCACAGGCTTGGAGTCAGTCCCTGTGGGACCCAGGGAAGGCCATGAGGACAGGCTGAGAAGAACCAGTCCAGGAAGAAACCGAGCCACAGAAAGGTGAAAGCAGTCGGCCCTAAGTCACAGGAAGTGTCAGAACCAGGAGCCAAGCAAAGCCTGCCATATCTGGTCTTACCCACGGTGTCACACGTGTTAAGTTCTCTAAAGCACTTACAAGATGATTTAAGGTTTCTAAAAGGTCATGCCTAGAGAGGGGTGCAGATGCCAAAAGCCCCAGGGGAGGTATTTTGGAACAGGAACAAATTGTATTATTCTCATCAAATGGGATTAGGTTTTAGGATCAGACATTTTCTGTGTTACTGTTGGGTAGAACTATTGAGATGAATTTAGTCAAAGCCCCTAGTTACAGATGAAAGGTTTTGAAGGTTTCTGTATACAGCAGACTCTAGCAGAAATTATTGCATGACAAATACAGGTAGCTCTGATAGCCTTGGCCCATTTGTTCAGTGAATGACAAGTAAGATGATCAAGTGTATGAAACAGAACCATCGCAAACTAGTAAGTTTGGTCGGGAAATTGCTGATAAGATGTAAGAACATTTTGTTTCAACTTGGGAAAAACTGAGACTTGTAGTTTGAGCAAGTGAAATCAGTACTAGTTTGAACAACTTCGGGGGAAAAAAGGTCGAGTGCAACTGGGACAGCCAACGGATAGAAAATAGGAGCATCATGTGGAAATCATTCCCGTGAAATGAAAGGTGAAGAGAAGATCCTGAAAACCACTTTTGGATCAGGGATGAAGTGTAATAGTAGAGTGCTTATCTAGCATGCAAGAGGCCCTGTGTTCAATCCTCAGCACCTCAAAAGCAAAACAAAACAAAACTCAAAAAAAAAAAAAAAAAAAAAAGAAATTGCAGTCAGGAGAAATAAAATGATTAGAATAAATTCGTTTTATGTTAAAGAAGTAACACTTTGATGCCTGTTAGAGTTTATAACTTGATTTCTAATTAACATTTTTGTTTTGTTCTTTGGTGCAATGAACCAGCAAGCTTCCTAAAGCACAGCTTTCATGTTAACCAGACACTAGTTTCTGCAAAGAGAGATTGAGAGGCTGGGAGGAGAGATTATGTGACACAAGAGTGTAAGAAAATGACATGTTTTATGTACTTTAGCAACAAAAATGAGTAGCATGGACCAGGGCACTGTTCGGTGTTATCCCTGAAATGAGGGAGAAAAATAGTCTCACCCAGCAACTGTACTGACAGAATATTGTGAAAAGTAAGTGGCATGGACTTAGTTTATAACCAAGATGTTACAGGCCTAGAGTACAATCTTCCAATATTTGCTTTATTTATCATAAAGACAGAATATAATTGCTTTGTTTGTACTTTTCCAAACTTAGTTATTTCTAGGCTTTTGTTAATAATATTTAATATGTAGTGGGGTATCAAGTTATAGCTGGTACATTTCAAGTTGTAGATACTGGAGGCCTACTGCATATAAATAGTCAAAAAGATGTGAAAATTTTTCTCTCTGTCTTTCTTTGGAACCAGACTTCCTGGGAGACTGCGGAACTGGCAATAAGGGAGTAGAGGCTGGTGAAAAGCCCTCCCAAGAGCTGGATGCTTATACCAGATTTAAAAGTAAAAATTAAGAGTGAGCTACAAATACCATTATCCAATTTCTAAAACAGAAACTAGGGCTAAAGAATGTCTTACAGAGAGAGTCCTAGAACTAATTTACACTAAAATACCACTTAAACTTCAGGATATTTGTTTATAGGTGCTACGTGTTGGAAGTGGCCATGATTATAGCCTGTAAGCAATTAGAAATAGAGTGTAATCAACACTGGCTTTCATTTAGGCTTCTGTAGTGATTTGGCTAATGAGCTAGAGAAGTTAAAAAAGAGATGAAAAGTGTGCTTTTGCTCTACTCTCTCTGGCTTTGGGAGGCAGGGCGAATGTGTCTGTTGAACAAGGGCAATATATTATCATTGTCTGGGATGTTAATTGTCCCTGAGTTATGGCAGAAAGACAGTTATCCTTAGTGAGTGGGGTGACATCTAACCCTGAGTTGTACTTTGACAACAAGATTCCCCTACAGGTTTGCGGGCTGCTAGGAAAGGTGCACTGTCCTTTTCCACTCACCCTGGTGCTCTAGCGTGGAATCTGGGACCTGGTTTGGGAACTACATGTCCCCTGGTCCCAGAGCATCCTTAGTAGAGAACTAATGTGGTCCCACCCGGGCAGCTCATCCTCCTACTTAACAAAAAGAAAAGTCACACCTAAATAGACAGTTTCAAACTAAGGGAAGTTTTCGATTAGATTAAAAAAAAAATCAGTTTTTTTTAAATAAATCAACATTCGACCTTCTCAATTTAATATTTCTCATTTGTCTCCAAATGATATGGATGAAGGTCACTTTGACCAAATCAGTGTGAGGAAAAATTGACATTTTCAATCAGAGAACAGAATGGAAGCATTTTCAGGCATGTGTTGGCAGTGAATCATAAGCATGTGACAAAAATATTATAATTGTATTGTGAAAGACATTGTACTTTATCTTATTTAGTCATCTCATTATTCCCCATTGTTCCTCTCCCTTCCACAAATCCCTCGAAATTAACAAGTGCTTTTAACGTAGTTTGCTAGAGACTATGTTAAGTTCTCCAGACGTACTGACTTATTTAATCATCTGAACAGTCCTAAGAGATAATAACTGCTTTCCTTCCAGTTAATAGATGATACGAATAAGGTCAGAGGGTCACTGGCTGGTGTGACTTCTTAGCTGTACATGAGATGGAAATCAAACGGGTTTGTTCTTGAGGCTGCTGATGACCATCACTGTTGTCCACCCACTTCTTCGGGACCCTCAAGAGGGTAGAGACCTCAAGATGTCACCAATCAGCTTGTGGTTCTGGTTCAGTTTGTATTGAATTGGGATAGCTCTATTGTTAACAGCCCTGGCTGGGCTTTGAAAGTCTTGGGGCAGCAGCTTTCTCCATGCTTGCAGCCTTTCTTGCCATTAGAGCCAGCAGCTTCCAGTAGGTCACAGGAACTCATCTGGCTTCCAGAAATAGCGCCTCCTGGTTGTCTTCATTGCCCTCCATTGTTCTCTGCTGTCTTCAGTGTCACCAGCCCTGGCTGCTGTTAGATTTTGATGCCAGTGGCCTGTGGTGTTACCAGCTCCAAGGGTATCAGCGCAGTATCCTTTGTTGGAGATAGAAATCACGAATCGGTAAGACTATGCCATCCAGAAGAGGCTTTAGTAGGATGTATGTTGCAGCATGAGATGGAACTGAACCCACTAAGGGAGGGAAGGGGTTGCTTATAGAGGAGAAGAGATGAGCTTGTGCATGCACAGTGTCAGGCTTTCTGTTTGGTAATGGATGAGAGAGGGGCCCCTTATAGACCTAAACGAAGGAGGCTGCAGAGGGGCAGGGTCATCCAGAGAGGCTGCAGGACAGAGTCATAGGAGCACCAGTTGCAGCCAGGCTGGCTGCAAGGCATTTGGGTCAGCTGTGGGAGAAAAATAAAAACACCTCTTGGGGAGTATCTCCTGTCTCAAGAGATGCTCAAAATAAAAATACCTCTTCTGTCTCAAAAGCAGTTAACATTTACAAAAACAGCCAATGAGTAAGCAAAGAACAGGGGTTAGATTGGGATCCAGGGCCCAGTCATTTACTAACTTCCACAATCTCTGCATGATTTTCAGTGGGTTGCACTGCACACTACTCTGCTCATATGCATGCCCCCTTATATATATGATCAATGGTTGAAGATTCCACACATGTATCCTCACTTTCTTGAGATCTCACCATCTGACTTCACAGTATTATGAGACTGTATCAGGTGAAGCCTGGTTCCTCAGCTGATTGGTGGGTGCACTGCTAATCTTTCTCACTGTCTCAATATCCAGATCTGTAGAAAAAACTCATGTCAATCAGAGATAAAGGAGGAGGAAGACTGGACCCTCTGCCTTCCAGTCATTCCCTGTAGATACTACAGCACCACTTCAGATTTTCTGTGAAGCTGTAGCTGTCAAAATTCATGACTATAGCATGCCATAAGACATATATTTCTTTTTAAAAGATATTTTTATTTTTAATTGCTAGGTAGTAATGGTGCATATTTATGGGATACAGTGCAATATTTCAATACCTGAATGCAATGTGTAATGATTCAATCAGGTGACCAGCATATCCACCACCTCAGATATTCATTATTCTTGTGTAGGAACATTAAGAATTCTTTCTACAAAGTATTTGGAAATATTCCACTGTTATCAACTGTAGTTATCTTACTGTGCCATCAAATATTAGAAGTCATTCCTGCTAGCCAACTACACCCTTGTACTTATCTTACATCCTCTCCTCATCCCTCCTTCACCTGCAGGCTCTGGAAACTACTGTTCTATTCTTTAGTTCCATGAAATCAGCTTTTTAGCTTCTCTATTATAGGTGAGAGCATGGTATTTGTCTTTTGTGCCTGATTTATTTCATTTAATATTGATGTCCTCCAGTTCTATCCATATAGCCGTAAACTAAGCAGAATTTCATGCTTCTTTATGGGTGGAAAATAGTCCATCAGGCAACTATACACTATTTTCTTTATTCATTAATCCATTAATGGTCACATAGGTTGATTCCACTTCTCAGTTACTGTGCACGGTGCCACAGTAATCACAGAAGCACAGCTGTCTCTTCTACATTCTGGTTTCATTTCCTTTGAGTGTATATCCATTAAGGAGATTACTGGATTATATGGTAGTTCTAATGCTGGTTTTATGAGGAACTTTATTGTCTTCCATAATCGTTATACTAATTTACATTCTCACCAGTAATGTATGAGAATTATTCTTCTTCTGAGTCATTACAGCAGAAGAAATGATTTTCTATTGTAACTCATATTGGTTATATAGTCATAAGTGGCATAACTGTGGTTTTGGTCACCACACACTGCGAATGTGGTGGTGGGCCCATAAGATTATATCACCTCGTGACATCATGGAGTTTTAGTTTGCATGAGTACACTCTACAGTGTTCCCAGAATGATGAAATCATCCAATGACACATTTCTCAGAAGTATCTCCAGCTTACAAATGTACTTACATTCACAGAACTAAAAACACAATACCATAAAATACCACTGACCTTACTATGTGGAATGTGCTTTGAAAGTTTCTCTTCCGTTCTTTCTTTTAATCAGAGATTCTGCTCCAGATGCAATAAATTGATGTCACAGTCAATGAATGGGTCATGCCTGGCAGATTGAAAATGCCCTCATGAGGAATTATTTCTAACTCAACATATAATAGTTTTTCATTAGTAACAGAGGAAAATGTAATCAATTCCTTGATTATCCATGAAAAGTTTTAAAAATTATCTGTGGTTTTTCTCTGTTCTGTAATATCGGGATGCCAGAAAGGGGGACGCACCAAGTGAGAAAGAGATGTTAAGACCAGAACTAAGGTTCAGGTTGTGTTCTATTGTACCTGGAGGCCATTGTGGCCTTTTTTGAAGAGATGTCGGCAAAGTCTGGCCCTACAACACTATTGTAATCTTTTGAAATATTAAGATTTGGTCACATATTGGGGAAAACTGGAAGCACATGCACTTGAAATATAAAATTAGTGTTAACTGGGTGAGGTGTAATAATAGGATGTGGTCATGTAGTAAAATACCTTCTTTAGATGTGCACGTTGATGTTCATGTGAATGAACATGATTTCCGTAATTTTGTTTAAAAGATGGAAGACGGGGAGCTGCAGAACAGTCCGGTACCTCAGCCTGAAGAGGCTGCAGCAGATGCTGTCTTTGTCTTACTGCTGCTTCTCCAGTCTGTTTTTTTTTTTTAAGAGAAAAAAAAAAAAAAAAGAAATAAAAAGCAACACAGAAAAAAGGGTAGCAATAATAGAGAATTCCAAAGGGAAAAAAAAAAAGAAAAACAACACTAAGAAATCACTAGTTGATAAATTACATGTCATCACCAGTCTCTTTGGTATCAAAGTTCCAGTTTCTGAGGATGAGTGAAAAAGAAGAGGAGAGAAGAAACATCTCTGACCCATTGAGGTTTCAATGTTTAAATCCGTTCAAGACAGATGCTTCGGGTTTCTGGTACAGTGTGAAGCTAAGAACTTGAAAAGAATACAGGGAGTGATATCTGAGGATTCTGAAAAGTAAGCAGCAGTAAGAAGATGGCTGGCATTTGCACTGAGCTACAGCCCTGGCTTGCTCTCTCTCTCTCTCTGTGTCTGTACGTCTGTCACAAAGAGCTGGAAACATCAGGGAGATGATTTCAGGTGGCTGAAGAGGTGTCCTTTGTAAGGAATGAGTGTCCTTAAGAGCTATGGAATTCTCTGTCACCAGAGACTGGTGCATGGATTCCTTGTGATTTATATAAAATTGGTTACCTCATAAGAGAGCCATGAGCTAGATGAGTTTCAATGCCTCTCCCACATTCCAAGTTCCTGATTCCAATGACTTAATGTCGCTGCCTGAGGGAAGGGAAAGAGAAATAGCCAGAACCTGAATGCCAGTGAGCAGCGATAAGACTTTTGTATGGTCTGAATGGGCCATTTTGCTGACTGACAGATATATGATGGAAACATTTCCTTTGTTTGTCTCATAACTTGTGTTCCTACCTTTGGTTTACAGCGAATTCCTTACCCTGTGAGCCTTTCCAGATAGATTTCAAAGAAAGGAAACAGTTTTGCCTAAGCGACAATTAACAGAATTCCTGCTGATTAGTATTTTTCCTTATTGTTTCCATCGCAGGCAATTGGTATTTTTTTTTTCAGGATAATAAATCTAGTCCTAACATTTCAACACAAAGTTGACATTTATTTTATTTACATAGTTATATGATTTCCTTAGTGCATTGATTTTACATAGACCCTTTAATTCTGAATAAAAGTGAAAATAAAATTTGAACATTATTACCTAAGGAACATCCTAACACTCTCATAGCAAGGGTTACTTTCTGAAGAAGTTGTCAATCTATTCATTCTCTGTTTCATGAATATCTTTTCTCACAAATCCCCCCATTACATTTCCAAAGAGGAAATATTTTTGCCTGTTTCCTCTTTCTTTAATCCTGTCACTTGTCACCTGTTCTTCATTCTAGTTCACTGAGGACAAAATGGCACATAACTGACCTCTCTGTCCTCCCATCCACCCCTGTGAATATACACATTTCTGCACCTTTTCTTTCAATGATAGGGCGGTCCCTCCTTGGAAGACCCATCCCTTTGTTTATTTTCTGGATCCCCTTAAATCCCACAGGATTCACCAAAACTATTTTTGTCAAAGTCATTAATGGTCTCCAAGTTGCCTCGTTTTAAGGACACTATTTGGTTCTTATCTGACTTTACTGCTCAGCGGTACTTAAGATAATTTTGTATTTTTAATACAGTCCCATCTAGCAAATGTCAGCTCTATGCACCTGAACTCATTTATTAACATTATCAATTAGATCACTTATATCAACCACCTGAAACTTAAGTTCAAAACTGAACTCTTATCTTTCTAGTTCTTTAAAAGTCAAAGGTTTTTTTGCCTGTTTTTTATACTGCATTTAGTAGCTTTATTCTTTTCCCTATGTGAAGCCCACAACCTGAGAGCCAACGTTTGATTCCTTCGCTCCTTCTCCACTGCCATACAATCTATCACTAAGCCTTCTGATTTTAACCTTTAAACTACTTTTAAATGAGTCTTCTTATTTTCATCTCTACCACCACCAGTTTGCACCAATGTTATTTCTTACCTAGCACAAAGTAGTCTCCTCCCCGATCTGGAGTTTCATGTTCCAGTTTTAGTTTTCTGAAGGCAGCTGAAGTCCAAAAATATTAAGTAGAAAACTCCAGAAATAAAAAGTTCTTACATTTTAAATTACATACCATCTCAGAAGTGCAATGAAATCTTTTCCCATGTCCTGCTTTGTTTGGGTCAAGACATAAATTATCCGTCTGCCAGTGTGTCTACACCATATATGCCGCCCACCCATTATCAGGTAGTGGCCATCAGGTAGTGGCCATCTAACCCCTAGTGCTTTTCTTGTTCTACATGGATCCTCTCTTCACACAGCCACAGTCTCCTGTCAAATGCTGCTGAGAATAAGTCTGAAGGATGTCTCTTGGACAAGCAAGTACAGATGATTAGGAAGTTGGGTAGACTTTGGAGTTCAAGTTGAAGTGGAAAATTTGTGAGTGATGGTAATCTAAGAACAGAAAAGACCTGGTGTCTCATCTCTCAGATACTTCATCTCTCAGATACCACAAAATAGTAATGATTCTGTGGGGTTTGGAGCTTTGAAGGCTGTTGAATTAAGGAGTTTAGAGGGTGCAAGTAGGAAGATGAGATGTAAATATAATAAGGGATTAGTCTGCTTGAAACTGACATTATGAGTTGCAATTATTGGTCGATAGAGTGAGGGACTTCAGCAGAGAGAAGGAAGTGAGGTCGTGTTACAGCTTGGATATGCGTCTCCCAGGCTCACCGTGCTGAAGGCTCAGTTGCTGTCATGGGCTTTGGGGAAAGAGACTGGATGATGAGTTCTCAGATTTCACCAGTGGATTATCCCACTGATGAGATCACAATCTGATAACGATATGGGAAATAAGGGAACCAGGAAGTAGGGCCCGGCTGCAGGGAATGGATCGTGGAGGTGTGACCATGGGAACTCAAGCACCTTGGGAGAGCTGGTCTCCAGCGTCTCTTCTACCACATCCGTCCACCATGATAGTCTTGCCCTGCCACAGGCTTAAAGCAATGGAGCCAGCTGACCAAAGGCTGGAACCTCCAAAACGGTGACCCAAAATAAACCTTTCCTTTCTTAACTTGTTTTTCTCAGGTATTTGGTGACAGTGACACAAACCTCACTAATACAGATTGAGAAGCCAGGGTATGAGGAATATCATTTTCATATATGTTGAAAATATAAGTTATAGCCAGAATAGTGTAACAGCGAGCCAGCAGGTAGTAAACTTTCAAGGGATGGAGGAGGATGACTCCATAGGTGTCTGCAACAAGAACAGGAAGTTTATATTTATGACAGTATTCTAATGCCAGGGCCATAGGATAATAAGAGTAAAACAATAATATTAGAATTGCTAGATCTTATGAAAGAGGCACAATGTACTATGATACTGGTTCTCAAATTTTAGCAATCATCACAATACTTAAATAGTTAATGAAGATAGAGACCCCCCCCCCGAGTTTCTGATACAGGGTGGGTGCAGTAATTTGCATTTCTAACAAGCTTCGCCAGGTGGCACCAGTGTAGATGGTCAGTGTTGCTGTCAGGGGTTGTGAGAACAATTAGAATCTGGACAGGGAGTTTAGAATATTTTTATGATGAGTTAACCCAAGAGTTTATAATATTTTTATGATGAGTTAACACAAATATTTTTTCAGAGTTAACACAAGAAAATGCAGGAAATCTATCCACAACACCAAAGACACAGAATATTTAGCCAAGAACCTGAATCCCACAGCAATGTCCCACATGAGTCCAGATGAAGACCCAGAGCTCATGACAATGCCTCCCACAAGTCCAACTGGAGGTTTAGAGTCCACAAGAAGGACTCACATCATTCTCTTTTACAGATCCGTGCTGGGAAGGCCCAAAGGTCCGCGGTGGAAGCTAGAAAGTCTATGCCAGCAGGGTGAAGGAGCTGTGTTGGTAGATTGAGGATTCTATGCTGGAGCCAAGAAGTCACACTCACAACAAAGACCAGGGCTGTCCTGAAAAGCACCACAGCCATCGTCAGTGACATGGAGGCCCAAAGCTCCTCTTCCTCCGACAAGCACAGTCGAGTACATGCCAGGAAGCCAGCGTGACGAGTTCATCCTGGAGACCAAGCAGCACACATCTTCCCCTCTGGAGCCAGAAAGCAATGCTCGATGTGAGGACCAGAGCTTCTCCAGGAGAACCAACGGCTCAAACAGCAACCTGTAGGAGAATCCACAATGCCTCAAGGCCTCAATGCCAACGCACCAACACATAGCTTCTCCTTCTCCACATCTCTATTTATGCTGGCAACTTTCCTCAGGTGGGACATCTATGCTCAGCACCATGCTGATGTAATCCAGCTGGCGTTAAGTTAACCGCCAGTTTTTAATCCATAACTATGGGTTAAAAAAACTACGTTTTGAGAACAAATGTAGGATAAAAATTCAGAAGAGTATGCTTATGGTTGGAAAGAACTGGGCTAGAGACTAGATAGTACACTGGTGTCAAGCAATATCAAGTATGGACAGACTCAAAAAGAAATCATGCTTTCGTGTTGGACGATATATATATTCACTCTGTAAGTCAGAAGTGGAGAGGATGTAGAATTCTCTTTTCTGTCTGAAATTTTCATTGTTTAAAACTGATTTGATCTTAATCACAGGCTCCACCTGCCGGACGACCAGGAAACAGGTGGCTTCAGTCCTTTCCCGTTGAAAATTTGATCCTGTTACAATAATCTAAATCATCTCTTTGGGTAAATGTCTACTGGCTCTGGGGTAAGATGTGGGGCTTCTAGATTTCACCTGGCAGGATGTGACGTTGTGACGTTGTGGCTTTGGGGGTGGAGAGGGGATCCCAGTTTCACAGGTTTTGTCTTCTCACATCACTGGGCCAATGGCTCTTCTCTGTAGGGATGCTGCTGGCTCTGCCCGCGCTTGAGGGCTATCTGCCAGCGGTGTAACTCATGGTCAGTCACATGCAGTTTGATCAGAGCCCGCCTCGTGGTTCTCCCTCACTGAACTTGGCAGTCTCTGCTTCACTCTTGTCCCTTGAGTTTCTGCCCTGTTCTCTATCTGGACTCCGGCCTAGTGGATGATGGGGTCATCTCACCCTTTACCACCACCACCATGGCTTGTGGCGACCCCATGGGTCTCAGTTCCGGGGCCTTCTCTCTCACCTGTGGCCAGATGTGGCTCCCATCTGTACCACAGAGGAGCACAGGTGAGCCTTGGGAACCTTCTCCATTAGTAGGATATTGCACGAGCCCCAGCCCCTGCCCCTGCTCCAAACCCTAACTCAGAGCAGGGCAGGATGCCTCTGCCTCAGCATTGCCCTCAGGTTATCTTACAGCTGCGTGAGCAGAACCGAACCTCTCACCTTGCTTCCTTGGCTTCCACACACAATTTATTCACAATGAAATTATGTGAGCGATCTGTCGTTTAGTGAGAAGAGTAGGTTTCTAAATGCTTTGGACAGGACTCTCAATTTTTTAATAAAAATATTATTATCTGTATAAATATGCATGAATACTAAATGCCAAAATGATGTGCCAAGATGAGAGCGCTGACATCTTCAAGCATAATGGCTGTTTTTTCTACTGTTAATCATTATTTTCTATTTTTCTACTGCAGTATGATTTATTTGCATATTATTTAAAAGTTAGGCATAGTTATTGCAATTAAGATTATGTTCATCCTCCTAATCCATGTGGGATATATTCTAATATCCCCTATATTCTATACCCTTAGATTCTAATAGAATAATTGTGACAATGAACTCTAATAAATGTTATTTAGGACTTACACTTTTTTTATTGCTAGAGCTTTACCTTTAATATTTTCAGACCCTGGTTGACCTCAGTTACTGAAGGTTTTGTTTGTGAAAACAAAACCATTGATAAGGGAGGATTCTTATAATAAGAAAAATATGTTGATGTGTTATACAGTAACGGGACAAGGGAATGGGGAAGTACTGATTTATGGATGAATTACCTAATTTATTTGGTCCTTAGTTTTTATCATTTGTAAATCTGGGGAAAATGTTATTCATCTAGGTATGAAGATATTATCAAGTCTGGAAGTGTTCCATTTGCAAAATCAGTAGGAAAACTGAGTTCAAAGCAAAACAACAAAATAGAGGTAAAAAACATATTCCTAAGTTTAAACTCAAGAATTTGGCTATTTTGTTATAGTATGAATCATCCACAGAATTGCTTCAATTATGGACTTTTTTTTTTTGCATTATTAGTAACACCTAAAGAAACATTCACAAAATCCAGTCATTTTATTTTCTTCACTTATAAAATCTTATGTATTTAAAAATATTAATTTAAAACTATATATAGAACTAGTCACCTTACATTGTTATCTTATGAATGTTAAAGGTAATTTTATTAAGTGTTTCTCAAAATAGGATTAATACAAAGTTCATGATCATTGATTACTTCTGCCAAGCACAGCCTCTGCTCCCATTATGCATCTGGGAGTACAAATTTTTTTTTTTATTTAAAGAGAAAAAAAAAACAGGAAAAAAGTAGAAATATTACAGAATTTCAAGAAAAGAAGATAAACAGTAAGAAATCACTAGTTGATACATTACATATTGTTCTTTTAGAAATAGTTATGCAAGTTACAGGATTAAAGCACACAAAGTAGACACTAAAGCAGTGAGAGTGCAAACAGATCTGTTCAATAATCGCACAAGAACCTAGAAATATGTTCATCAATCCCACACATCTAAACATACATGCAGCTGTATCTTTTATAGCACTTCCTATTTCCTCTTTTTTTACAATAGCAATTATACATGTTTAAAATTTTATTTAAACAGAAAAAAAGGTAGCAACAGTACAGAATTCTAAAAGAAAGAAAGAAAAAGGAGAATGAGAAAAAGCCCCACTAAGAAATCAGTAATTTATAAATTACGTACTGTCATCCTGGATATAGTTGTTCAAGTTACAAAGTTAAAGGGTACATAGTAAATATTCAAACAGTCAGACTACAAACAGTTCTGCTCAAAGATTCAACAAAGATTCAGCAATATGGTCATCTATTTTACACACTCAAACATACATGCAGTTATATCCCTTAGAGCACTTTCTTTTCCTCTCTTTTTTACAATAGCAATTACACATTTTGGTTTTATTACTCTTGTAGTTCTTATTTACTTTTTACACTA